>JAQISU010000109.1:13455000-13700000 GCA_029339505.1 Unio delphinus
TGTTACAGCGGTTCCTAACCGGAGGTAGCGACATTTATCTTAGATTCGCAGCCCAAAATTGGGTTTGAACCACTGTGTGTATAGCCTACTTTTCTCGCAAATATTTACGCCAGTCTGCTCCATGGAAATTCACAGCGGCTCGTTACAAAGAAAATTAGGATTATCCGTCCATGAATCAAGGAATGGGGTGGGGGTCACAGGCACTTGATTCTGAGTAAATTCATGTATACACTCACCATATAACACACATAAAGTCTATCTTTAGAGATATATTGATACATGTAGATTAGATTTAAATCAGTAATTGATGAATATTAACACTTTAAGTCTCCAATTTATCTGTTGTTGACTGCGCACTTGATTTGCATACACGATTAATAACTACAAGCATGTGAAATATCTGATTAACAAATCAAGTGAGGCTAAGCATGATTTGCACTGTGTAAAGTTTGTATCCATATAGTGGTACAGCTAGGTCTCCTCCTGGGTTAGCTCAAACCAGCCTGAGAATTTTGAAATGTTTATAATTATGTGCCTTGAATTAAATTCATGGTGGAGAAGTCAGACAATATGCACATTCCAAATAATAACAACAACAATCATAACAGTTTATCGAAAGATCTGGTCACTGCTGTTAGACCTATGTCAATTATGACAGTTTTGATGTGTCGTGAAGTGTTGGGACACTTAAAATGTTGTGCTTTATTTGAGTCTTGGGATACAGAAAAAATACTTATCATTTCATGTCTCAAGATTTACAGCCATTACAGTTGCCAACTCCAAAAAGTAACATTTTCAGATTTATATATCAGCCATTATATGAGCTTATGAGCTGCCCACCCACCCACACCACTCCAGGCTTTTATTTGTTTCCAAAATTATTCAACTTGTACACAAGTATATACAATAGTTTATGTACTTTGCCCATCATAGAGCGCTTATCGTGAGTCATGCAGCCAGTAGAAGTCTTGTGGTTCTTGTCATGATGATGCTTTTTTCAGGTAGGCAACTGTTTACACATCTTGGTACTTAGCTTGACAGAAATGGTTCTTCAACTAATTTTGATTGCACAATGGGCCTTGGAACAATTAATCTCTTGTAATTTTGAGCTCACGTTCATCAAAGAAGTTGTACAAATACGTGTTTAAATACAGGCTACCTAGAAAACTGCAAATAGCTAATTCACGACATGTTTCATCTTCATTTTGGGAAAACCTGTCTATTAACAGTGATTTTTAAAGTTTTGAAGTACTTCAGATTATTGGAGCTGGAAAGGTTTTCATGGATATACCATTTGAGCCTGAAAATGATGTTGAATTTGAGTTTAATATACTTTAAATGGACAAAATACTGGTCAGTCTCCTATTCAGGGTGTCTTTTGAAATCAAATGCAGTGTTATTAGGTTATGTATATTTATTTGTTTGCTTTTCCTAATGATTATATATTAATTTCTAGACTTGTGAACAACTTTAAATGCTTTTCTTAAAGGAAACTAGCCTATATCCTGGCTGTATTTTTGTCTTTTAAATCACGTTTATTCACTGGAATTAATGCTCAATAATATTCTTGAACTTCAACATTAATTTGGAATTGTAGTGAATTCAGAGAAAAACATTTTGGATTGTATTACTGTGAAACATTAAAAGACTATTAGCACATTACCACACTCCAAGCCATAATCCATGTTTCCTCTGACTCAGCACATCAACAAAGTCAGTATTGAAATTTATTTGGAATTCACAAAGAACTTCATACAATGAATTTGTTTGAGGTACTATTCAGGATTTAATTCACAATTTTGTTTATTTCATTTTTTTATAATTTCACTTTGTATTCTAGGGAAATGGTCTGTTTGTTGAATTTAACACAACTTATTGCTTTTCATCTCACTAGGCGCTCATCATTAAAAAATTAGTGTTATGACTGGTCGTCTCAACATCAGGATAATGTAACTGGGTGGAACATAATGCACATGTCAACAGCATGATGCACTAGGGCTAGACATCAATATTAACCTCACTAGGCACTCAGCATTTGGGTTGTCAAAAACCACAGAAAACTTACCCGGGTTCTCGTTAGAACATGAAAGACATGCACAACCCTTGAGCAACAAATTCTTTTCCCACTAAATTACGCGTTATGCGTAAACATATATCATATATGGATTACACTTTTTCGGTATATCCACCTTTCAGAAATCTCATTAACCGCTCTGGTGGTCTAGTGGTTAGAGCCTCCGCCCCGGAAGCGGGAGGTCGTCGGTTCGATCCCTGGCCGAGTCATACCAAAAACTTACAAAAATGGTACTAACAGCTGCCTCGCTTGATGCTCAGCATTAAGAGGTTAGTATTAGGACTGGTCGGCCTGGTGTCAGGATAATGTGGCTGGGTGAGACATCATGCTACATGTCTGCTGCATGATGTCTCAGTGCTAGACATCACTATAAACTGCCTCACTGCAGACATCATAGCGATATGACTGAAAAATTGTTAAAGCTACGTTAAAAAATCCTAATCAAACAAACAAACAAACAGAAATCTCATTTATATTAACATTCCATTTATCCCACAGACCATATTTTAGAAAAGACCACTTTACGTAACTTCAATATACAAGTACTCTTGTCTGTGAACTTGTATATTCCTACAGTAACATGGTCTATTTTTAGCAAACCTTGTTCTACTTTCCCACGAATTCTATTTATATCATCTGTATGGCTTAGTGAGGAGAGAACAGGCTATATTTATTTATGTGGCTACTATACAATATGTCCAAATTATATATGTACAACAACTTTTGGAAATTTGCTTATTGTCGATATCATGTGACTGTATGACCTAGGTTGCGAGGTTTGTATAGTCACGTGACTAGAAATGCAAATAGCCAGATCCAGGACAGATTTCAGCAATGATGTACTTTTGTCTCGTCTGTCAGCAGATTAAAAGCATAAATGCTATGCTCACAATTTTTGAGAAAATAAATCATATTCCTATCGATTTTATGCTGGTATATCTCGATGAAAGATCATTCAAGTTTGCTGGGCCAGCATGTAAGTTGCTACCCATGCCGAAATCAAATGGTGTCGGCAAATTCCAACTTTTTGATAGGAAATGTGCTCTGACCCTAAACCCCAACAAGAATGTCCAAATATCAAAAATGGGGTGGCAAGGGTCAGAGGAAACTTGGACTACTTAGACCAGTGTGCTGCTGATGATATATTTTGATAGTGTTGTCGGCACCTTTTTTTGTGAATGGGTACTCGTCCTTAATTTTCAATACCTGGGTCTTTCGCTATGGTCGGGTACCCGAGTACTACCCGTTGACAGCCCTACTCAGCATTAAGAAATCAGTGTTAGGACTGTTGAGCTCAATATCAGGATAATATAACTGAGTGGCACACGATTCACATGTCTGTGGCATGATGCAATAGCGCTAGATATCACTATTAACTGCACACTGTAAGTCATTGTAGCAATATGACTGAAAAACTGTTAAAGCTACGTTAAAAAAAATCACACATACACTTGTTGCTTTTCCCACTTTTTTATTATTTAGTTTAAGACCATAGACTCGTAACAGTAGAGAAAAAAAGCAGTATACCATGCATAATTAACCCGTTACCTCATATGTATGGCTTTGTAGGCAGGTAATCTACATGTACCGAAGTTACACAGTGCTGTATGCTATAAATATAACATCTGTTATTTTGTAACCTACTTGACTACATACACATAGTCCTGCCAATTTACTGTTATCTTGAACATTTGCCCAGAATATGCATTTAAAGGGGCGTGGGGTAAAATAAGTTATAGCCCAATTACTAAATTATTACTGTAGCTACCAATTATGAAATCTTTAGAAATAAATACTAGTCTATTATGCAAATAATTCTGGATTCTGACCATTAGAAGATTTAAGTCCAGTCTGACTCTTTATTGGATCTTTTGTTTTGTTTTAGGCTGGCAAGAGAAACCTGTCACCCAAAGAATGGGCCCGGTATTGGCGTGAAAAAGGGCTTGATCAAGATGGGTCTGAAAAATGATATATATCCAATTATGTTGGTGAGTAAATTTGAATTTATTTTGTATATGACAAAAGACAAAATAATATAAAGCTCCAAGAGTCATTTTTTGCCATGTGTGCTTTCAACACTTACTTACAGGTATACCTCGTTTTATGGACATCCGCATTTCGGCGTTCCGATAATACGGCATCATTTTTTTTATTTGTTGTCACTCTGGAGGCTAAAACAAAATATTCGTGTGACACCCAAAATTTGATGTTGCGCTACTGATTGCGGAACCAATTCAAGCCCCTTTGTCTACCAAGTTGATGAGTGAGTTGTATATAATACAGTACGGCGAAATCTATGACAACACGAATTACCCTTATCGGGAATATAAATAAACACAAGGAATGCAAGCGTGACCACAATCTTTCGCTCGATTCAACTTTTTTTCACAAGTCTTTTGTCGCTTCAGAATTGCAAGAAGACTGAAAAACTACACAGAGATCTCGCTAGGATTTTAAAACTAGGAGTCCATGACTCCCATTTTGGTAAAAATAGGAGTCCCACCAGCAGAAGTTGCAGTCCCATCCCAAATTTTTTTAAACTTTGCAGATTAGAAGAAGTGTGAGTTGCCATCAAGTTTAATTCCCCCAACACTGACATGTACAATTGTATCAGCTTATTCGGCTTGACTTGTAATTCTGCACAACAATACATCATTTCTGTAATTAATCAATAATGTGCCTTTTTGGTATAAAAAATAAAATTAATTATTTTTTGGCTGAAATGCAGACAGAAAGATTCCAAAGTAATGTATTTCATTTCCATAGCCTGATGCATAAACATTACATATTTTCAAAGCTATGCGCAGAATAGTCCACTTTATCAGTTCTAGTAACTTAAGCACAGTTCTGAATCTCATTTAAATCTTCATAATTTTTTCGTTTAACCCCAAAATAATTGTTCAAATTTGCAAATGGCATTTTGTTCAAGTCTCGATGTGTCTTGGTTTCGAGTTCGCATGCAATATTTATACAGCTACAATCGTAAATGAAATCAATTACAGGATCACAGGGCTACGCCAATGTAGAAAATTGCGATTCTGTTTTTCTTCTTTTGGTGACAAAATAAATACCTTCTGGCGATATTTGTGGCGACACAAATTTTGGCTGATAAAAACTGTATAAACAGTCTTGCGTTTGGAGTAGAGAAAATCAAAGGCACCATGACAGGAAGCAGCCAACTTGGTTATAACAATGCACTGTTATATCATAATCCACTTATGCTGATATCTGGTCTTTTTACTGTATGCTGTATTATAATCAAAATAACCATGCAACTGACTATTTAAAATCCAACACCTCTGAAGGCGGAAACGTGAAATGAGTACAGTCAACCAGATGACGCTAATTTTTTTTAAAAACCTGATGGAAGAAAAAAATTGTTTTACTGACACTTCAAAGAAAACTGATTACCTTTGAAGCACTGATATATACTTACCAAATAAAACAAATCTGTCTCGATGTTCTACAATTATCGGCAATAACAAACGGGTATTTGTTAGGTCCTTCTACTAGAGCCTTTAGCAGGGCCTTTCAATAACAAATGCACCATCATCACAGCAAGCCGACGACCTTTGCTCAAAGAAAGTCAGCAACAAACTCAGATAAAAGCATTGCCTCATTTTTCATAGTGATTAGAACATATTTATTGTGCCGCAAAACTATCCTGTCTGCAAAAGAGAAAAGCAACACAAAAAAAAATCCGCCCCCTCCACCCATAAAAACGTGCATACGGAGGACTCCTGCTAGGGTGATTTTCTGCGTCCCAGATCAAATATTTGCTTGCTGATATTTGTAATTAAGTGTTTCCGAGAGCTCTGACTACACATATGCATTCAAAAGACAGTTACGTACCAACGCATAGCTCTTAAATGACCATATCCTGTATCCAATCAATGAATTAACCTTTATTTTCACCATTACGGTCACAATCCCTCTCTATCAAGATTGATCTGACGGAAGTAGCCCATTCTACCCATTTTTACCCTGTAGTAAGTAGGCATTAGTGTCTAATAATTGTACTGAACACAGTACAGAATCTGTCCATGCAGTAACAGTCTTAAATATTTGAAGTGTGATGACGTTATCAACCTTTATTTTTACTGTCCAAATTTTGACTACATATTTCTGTTCTGGAAATTAAATAAAATTATAAAATGATACAATCTGAAATTAAAAGCAAGATAAACATTTTTTTCTTGTGAAATTCAGGGTCTGTAGCAGGCCTTGAAAACCTTGAAAAGCCTTGAAAAATGAATTTTCCCTGAAGGCCATGAAAACACCTTGAACATTCAAAATATTGTCTGGGTACCTTGAAAAGCCTTGATTTTCTTGGATTTATAAATATTTTTCGTTTTACAGATTTCAGTATAAAAAAAGAAGTAAACTATATATAAAAATTTTAATTAAAAAAAATTAAACCCGATCTCTTGCAACGTTTGTTCCATATCGGAAATTTCCACAACACTCCACTGTGCAGTCATACGTTTTGAACTTCCGGTTATTCGAAACCTGGATGTAGTCACAGTTTAAATTTGGATCAATGTACGCATTGATAATGGGGAAGTGGGGGGGGTGTGCTACGGATTCCAACTTCGGTGGCTAGACGAAGAAAAATATATTTAATTCTGGATAGTGTGTTCTTTCACAGACGGCTTTGCAAAATGCAAATTATGTCAGAAAGATATTGATTTGCTTGCTAAGGGAGAGAGTGCTTTACGATCCCATGTAGCTGGCGGGAAAAAACCCACCAATCTGACGTCACAGGAATCTGACATTTATCAATAAAGTATGGCGAAATCTCTGACAACATGAATTCCCCTTATCGGTAATATAAATAATTTATATTACCTATAAATAATACTATTTATATTACAGATAAGGGGATTCATGTTGTCAGAGATTTCGCCGTACTTGTTGATAAAACGTCAGGCTCCTGTGTCTCACATTACGGTTTGAAAACCAGGTTGATAACAAGCTACAAAAGTACAAGATCAAAAAAATTGACTATAAAATATTGTGGACTTTGTAAATAGTGTAGTGTGGATAGTAAAATAAACATTATTCAGTGACTGTACAGATGTGGGATGTGTATTATAATCGAAATGAAATCGGTGATCATATTCTTGACTGTCTTTTTAAGCAATAAATTTGCAAGAAATATTTCTTGTATGAAGTATAGTAAGTATTAACTTGTTTATTTTTCATTTCTGTATCCTTTAAAATGAATGTAATAATGCACCTTGAAAACCATGATTTTCAACCTTGAAATTCTCTTGAAAAACCCTGGAAATTACTTTCATCATGTTATTCAGCATATTTACTGCAGGGTAGAAACTGGTAGAATGGGTTACTTCCGTCAGATCGATTTTGATAGAGAGGGATTGTGACCGTAATGGTGAAAATAAAGGTTAATTCGCTGATTGGATTCAGGACATGATCATTTAAGAGTTATGCGTTGGTAGTTTGGTACGTCGCTGTCTTTTGAATGCATATATGTAGTTTTTCAGTCTTCTTGCGATTCTGTAGTGACAAAAGACTGAGAAAAAGTCGAATCGAGTGAAGGATTGTGGTCAATCTTGAATTCCTTATGTTTAGTTATATTGCCGATAAGGGTAATTCGTGTGGTCAGAAATTTTGCCATACTTTATTGATAAAACATCAGACTCCTGTGGTTCGTCATACGTCCTGCTCGCTTTACGACTGGTCGGCGAGAATTGAACGTAGTCATAAGTCGACGATTGCCTTTATACGGAATCATATTTTCTTTCAGTCTAATGATATTGTGCAATCAATATATGATGCTGGAAACAGATTTTAAAGCTTTTATATATACTACCGAGTGAAAACGAATGTGACTCAGTTTACTGATATTTTCGCATTGCGGCGGTGGTCTGAAACCGAACCCACCATATTAGCGAGGTATAACTGTATGTGTTCATGGTGATTGGGTTTTTGTGCAACTGTGTCACTGTTCTGGGGACCCCAGTTGTATGTGTGTGCATACACTATATGCATTTTTAATCCCAATTTGACTGTTATGGGACCCCAGTTTCAACTTTGTGTGTTTGGGTGATGGGACCCCAATTTCCAGTTTGAACACTTTTTCATACATTTGGATTTGTGATTGAACCATTAGCACTATTCATGATTTAATTCACAATATTGTACCTTTTTTCAATTTCATTTTGTATTCAAGGGAAATAAACTATTTGTGCATACATGAGATGCATTTGGGACCCCAATTATAATAGGCGTTTATGGGACCCCAGTTTCAGCTTTGTGTGTCTGGGATGATTTAGTAAAACTGCACAACAGCTGTAGTAGCTAAAATGTTACATTATTGCTTTTGTTAAAGAAGATACTTACAAAAATATATTGACAAAGAACCAAGGCCAGTGACTATAAAATAATCACAAGCTCTGACGCAAATTCCACAAGGCTAGATTACAATTAATTGTTTGTAATGTTAGTTAAGCTTTTAAAAATCTCGAAGCAACTATTCTACAAACAAATGTGTGTATTACTGTCTGTCAGTCTTTCTGTTCCATGGATAAAATCATACTGAAAGCATTGGTCAATGAACTAATCAGAAGGTTGAATTCAGTGTGTCAAATATCTTAACATAAATGTGATCTCCATATCGTACACACAGAAATGACATAATGAGCTCATAAGTTGTTTGCCATATGTGTCCAGAATCAAATCCTCCTTATCCCCCCTCCCCCGCCCGCATTCTGTTGCTAGCATGCTTTACAAAGAAAACTGTCAAAAAAGAGTTGAAATTTAGATTTGCTTGCTTTGCTTCCTAAATCACCCAATCAACTGAATTAATCATGCTTTTCATTTTTTACATATTGGGTAAAATCTGAATCTGAAAGAAAAAATATTGCCACTCACAAACTAGTCAGTAATCTTAAATTCAGTTTGCTCAAGGTCCTGTTACCCAAAATTCAGACCCAACATTGATGTGAAACTGGGTTCAACAAAGATGTGCTTGAAACAAATTCGTATCTGGTTTTGTTGGGTAATGTAGATTTATCTTGTATGTGGCTGAGACATTTAAGACCTATTGTTTTTTCAGCACTAATTATGTGCTTTATCCATGTTGATGCTGATCAGGTTTTGGTGCAATTGAGTCACTGTATTCTTGAGATTCGTTAACAGTGTTTGTGGGACCCCAGTTTCAGCTTTGTACATTTCGTTGCAGTTATGTCATTGTATTCTGGGGACCAATTTTAACCCTTTAGCTACTACAGCTGTTGTGCAGTCTCAATGCTTCTGAGTGCTATCATATCAGTTACTGAGACTACTGATGCTGATTGCTAGGTTGAATACTAGATCATCAAGGAGAAGAGAAGCTGACAATAAATTTGCATTATTTTGTTAGTTTTTAGTGGGTTTCAGAGACATAAAAGCTTACCTTGTATAGTGTATAATTCATATATTTCCACTTCATATAATCCTACCAAAATAATCCCAGTCATGTAAACTGTTTTGAATCCCATACAAAAAATCCAATATTTACAAACATCCATATAAAAACATGAATGAAATCCACACGCTAATTACAATGTTGAGAGTGGTACCTGAACAGTCATTATCGACACATAAATGATAATACACCGCTCCCTCGATAACTCGCGCCCTGATAACTCGCGAACCCGCTTATAACGCGGTGTCCGGCGTGGATCCCGTTTTTTTAAAAGAAAATATTTTTTAAAAATGAAGAAAATCGTGATCAGAACTGGTGAATGAAACCTTGATATATCGCCCGTTTTATCGTCGAAAATGACGGTTAGTGCCCGAAAAGTTAGAATCAACATCGTGAAATTTTCAGATTTTAATAAGGAATCACATATCTTGTTAGATTTTATCGGAAAAAATATTTTCTCAGTTCACTGTAAATAATAATACTGTATATGTATAGGGGAAATTAGTGTTTTAATCTTTTCATTGTGTTGCAGTGTAAGCAGTATAATCGTTGCATGTTCTCTTCTATTCAAACATGAAAAGAGTCAATTGACCGTCACATCGATGCCCGCGAGCACATCTGTGAGAACCTAATTAACTGCCGGCTGCGTTTTGATCGACGACTTGGGGAAGTGTTTGTTGCATTGTAAAACTCAATTAAAATGGACCTGCTTTGTTTTATAAGGCGGTCTTTTGTATCAAATCAGGTAAAAGACCTACATTACAAAAGTTCAAAGGAATGCAAATCCTACATGCCTAAATAAACTCTTGTGGTCAATATCGTGTCTCAACATCAATCAAATTAGATGGACTAATCGAACATGGTTTCAAATAGTATGTACTTATTGTCATTAAAGTATATATTAATCTGTAATTTATCCTAATCATTTGTAAATGTGATCATGGAGAGCAAGGGAATCAAGCGAAAGGCGTACTCGGTGAATTAAAAGCTTACTGTTATAGAGAGGGTTCGTAATGGTGAATCAAGATCAAAAGTTTGTAGTGAACTTTAACTTGCCGAGTCGACACTCAGAGGCTGGCACAAGGATGAGCAGAAATTTCGGGATTATTTGCATGAAGCCTGATTCTGATGATGGATTTAAACGGAAACCGGCACGCACTGCAAACGACACAGAATTAGATGATGCTGTGTACACCTGGTTCGCACAACAACGTGAACAAAGTGTTCAGATTTCGGGAACAATTCTCAAGGTCCAGGCTGAGAAAATGGCAAAAACTATGGATACTGAATCAGATTTCATGGCAAGCCATGGATGGCTTTGGAGATTCCAGCGCCGACATGGAATAAAACAAAATTCTTTGTCGGGAGAGATACGCTCAGCAAATCAGGCGGCCGCATCTAGTTATCCCAACCAACTCCGAGAGATACTGACCCGTGATGGATATACAGACGACCAAGTTTATAATTGTGATGAGGCTGGTCTATGCTATCGGATGATTTAAATATTTTTTTTATATATTTTTTTACATGTCTGACGTTTAGACCCATTAAATTCATGGTTGGTAATGGTTTACCTTTGTAATTTTTTTTTTTACATTTTACTCTATCTTTTTAATCAATCTATGTATCTATTTAGTGATAGCAGAATTTTATGTTTTAGATCAACACAAGTTTCGACGTTGTCGTTTTTCGATATAAATGTTATCTTTTTTGATAAAATAAATCTTGATTCATTTTGAACAAACAATAAAACTAGAATGTATCCAAATCAACACAAAAAGCAGTGACGTAATACACAATGTGTTTAGCGATACACATGTTAAGAGTACTGGTACCTCGTGGAATAATGTTTGTTTTTACGATCTTTTCAAGATATTTTATCCAGAAATTAAAGGTAATTTATAAAGAAGAACGAACAACACCTTTATAAAGAAATATTTATTCACAGTTATTTTCAGCACGATTATAAAACGAGTATTTAACAATGCACCCCCCCCCCCCCTTTCGCCTCTGTCGATCTCCCATCTCTTTATTAGTTTTTTTTAATAGGTCCCTCGGTAACTCGCGCCCTCGCTTATAGTGCGGTCGATGTTTTTGGACCCCGTTGTGCTCGAATTATCGAGGGAGCGGTGTATATATCCCTAGATATGCCCTTATCTCCATGATGCTGATTTCATACCATTTCATGTCTTGCTTTTGGTATCCTATTTTCTTGGCAGAATCATTTGTTTCTTTCACAAGCTTTTCCAGGAGACATTCTGAAAAAATCTTTCTCATTGCTTAATGGTCTGTACTTGATTCTTGAACCAACATGAGAATCAAAATCATTGATTTAGAACACGGAAAGGTCATCACTTCATTGTGCAAGTGGGATTATGTCCGTCTTGTCATCTGATTAAAAATAACTTGCATCTGGTTTAGAAATGGGACTAATGTCAATATCTGATCCATTTTATAAGAATGATCCATTAAACTCTTTAATATTGCTTGCACTGAACCTATTAAAGTTGCTCATATCTGAATCGGAATCCATCTTTGTTTATGTGAACTACACATGTTCTATAAGGCACGGAAAATCCATTACAGTGTTTCTAAATTTAACCTCTCAGCTTTCAAAATTGCATCAAAATATTGAATAAACAATCCTCTTATTGGTTATGATAATCAAAACTACATGTATGTAGATTTCTGTACTTTCAACAAATCAACGTTTAGCAGTATTCTGCACCACAAGCAAAATGGGGTTTTGAGTGCAGTAGTCCCCCTCTTATACGGCCACCACTTCTGCTCTAAGGAAGTGGCCTTGTAAGACAGGTGGCCTTTCCAGAGGGAGGCTAAATTTATTATGAGAAGTATATGTAATGTATGTAGTAAGAAAGCTACATACTTCAAAGCATTAAATATCTTTGTCTTAAAGTAACATTAATCATTATAAGATTTACCTTGTTATAATAACAAACTTAAACTTATTTCAACTGAATATATGTTAATAGTTTTGATGTAAGTTTATGCGAGCTGGTATTGTTGTCATTTACAATGCAAATGGATTCAGAAACGTCGTTTACATCTTGGTACATACATAATTATCTTTCCATTTGCTCCATTTTCCCACTGCTGCTGAATAACCTTATTGGTTATGACTTTGTTTATTTGAATTATTTCAACAAAAACTTGTTTTTGTTTTAGTCTTTTCTGCATAAAATTGTTCAGCAAGTCTCCCTCCTCCTCCTCCCCCCCCCCCCCCGATGTCGTCGAGTAGAATAACCAAATTTCTTCTAAAATAATGTCTCCATTAACGTGATGACATGTTAATGTTTGGTAATGATTTATTCGGTTGTTGCTGACTGTATACGATTTAATTATGCAGACAAGTGGATGGAATACAGTCTTCATCAAGAAAGCAGTAATGTGTTGTAACATGATTTTTCCGGTCTTTGTCTGGTACAGTTTTTTTTCCCCAGGTTCTCAGTGGGTGCCAATGTAACAAAATCTCTTTTTTAGCCTATGCTGATCCTGTTATGAATGATCGTAACAATTACATCTGGTTATAATCATCAAGGAGAAGAACTCAACATAGGTGTTAACCCCCAAACTTTATCATGACATTATTGAGCCCATTTCCTGTAAACATAGACTTTTATAGATAATGATATACAATTTATCTTTAGTCGACACTTTTAATGCAAACTTGACACTGGGAGACGTGTATCTACGATAGAGATAATTAATTACTTTCCTTGGGCCAAGATTTGAATTAATCATTGGTTCTGGATACATTTGAAGAAACAAAGGTGGCCGTTCATGAGGGGGACATTTTACATTTTTTTCTACTAAAATGCTGGTCGCGTTAGAGGGGTGGCTGTTCTCGAGGGGTACTTTTGAATATGAACTCGTCAATGTCAAGGAATTCTGGCCGTAAGAAGCGGGTGGCCACTGGTCATGGGGGCTGTTAAAGAGGGAGACTACTGTACTGCTGAACTTCACTAGCATAAGCGAACCTGGGGTAGTAAACTATGCTCAGTGGGGTTCAGGAGCTATTTACAGGAGATGCTATAATAGATGTGGTTGTTGTATCTTAAGGGTTAAGCCTGTGCAAACAATATCCATGTGATCATTTTTGCCAGTGCATTAGCACAGTGGGATTTCCCACTAAAGTCTTCAAATGTATTAGCTATTATAAACCAGTTAAGTAAATCAATGCAATGGTGGTTTATACTTGACCTCTTTGACCTTTAATTGTCTTTTTTTAAACTGCCAGAATTAGTTTTATATCAGCTTTAGCGATGACTTCTTACCATTTATACATGCTAAATGTAATGGGCATATACTAAAATATTTAGTTTTGTTCTCTTTTTGCCCAGGGGTTTTGTGAATCCTGTTTTTAGCATGACATGCTACAGGATGGCAGGTCAACATCTTGATTTTTTTAATAGATTTCATCAGCATAATCAGAGCTTTGTCAAGTAAAATTAAATTATTTCAATAAACCTGACGAGCTTCTCACTTATCTGAAATTAGAGAGGTCCTGGGTTTCAGGCCATCAGATTTTTTAACTATGTATAACATCCATTCAAAATACTGCTTCATTTTATTACACAAGATATATCCTGGTAAAAATCTAGTTTTAAGCTTTGGTTATTGGGAACATCTTTGCATGCTTATTCTAATTTTTAATTTATTGCTTTTGCCCATTATAGGCAGTGTTTCCCTTTACCCTCTATTGCGCTTCAGAGACACCCAATTTTTTAATTTGACCCCCAGTTTTGATACCAAAGTTTGGTTTTTACTCAGTCTGACCCCCAGTTTTGACACCAAGGAGATATTTGACTCTCAGTCTTGCACCCCTAGGGGATACACTGCATTATAGGTAATGGTATTTTTGCAACAGTGGCATTCAACAGAGGTGATTTTCTGCTTGAGTATGTAAAGGAAAGGATTGACAGATTAGAAGCTGAGAGAAGAGAGAACAAAATAAAGCAGGAAACAGGGAATTCATAAATACAACAGATGTTATGTCTTTGGCTTTAAATATCATCATCATAAACATTAGTAAGTTTCAGCCAATATAATTATTACATATTTAAGATTTAATACAGTTATCAGGGTTGAAAGTGCAAGGATTTGTGGGCTAAAAATTCTCCAATTAAAACCTCATGTACTGAGTACAGATAGAAATTCAAATAGAGCAAAATTGCTAATAACTGGGGCTGTCAAAAACCAGGGAAAACTTACCCAGGTACCCATTGCGCTGTTTAACGGGTACCCGGGTACTCGTTAGAACATGAAAGACATGTACAACCCTTGAGCAACAAATTTTTTTCCCAGTAAATTACGCGTTACGAGTAAACGTATATGGATTATGCTTTTTCGGTATATCCACCTTCGAAAAATCTTGTTTATATTAACATTCCATTAATCCCACAGACTGTATTTTAGAAAAGACCGCTTTACGTAACTACAATATACAAGTACTCTTGTCTGTGGACTTGTACTTTCCTACAGTAACATGTTCTAATTATAGCAAGTTTTGTTCTACTTTCCCACGAATTCTATTTATAGCATCTATAAGGCATAGTGAGAGAACAGAAATGCAAATAGCCAGATCCGGGACAAATTTCAGCAGATTAAAGGCATAACAAATGCTATGCTCACGATTTTTGAGAAAATAAGTCATAATAAGCTTGCTGGGCTGGCATGTAAGCTGCTACCCATGCCGACATCAAATAGTGTCAGCAAATTCCAACTTTTTGATAGGAATTGCGCTCTGACCCTAAACCCCAACAAAAATGTCCAAATATCAAAAATGGGGTGGCAAGGGTCAGAGGAAACTCGGACTACTCAGACCAGTGTGCTGCTGATGATATATGATATTTTGATAGTGTTGTTGACAACTTATTTTTGTAAACGGGTACTCGTCCTTAATTTCAATAACCAGGTCTTTCACTATGGTCGGGTACCCGAGTACCTGGGTACCCGTTGACAGTCCTACTAATTACACCAAAAACTTCTCCATGTGAGAATAAATTGTCCCTTGAAACAGAACATAGCTTCAGCCTTGAATTGTATGATAATATGAGTGCTATATGTGGGAATATTTTTTTGTTTTGATTATTTAGTGTTTTGCATAAAATGCCTTTTTATGTTGCAAATGAGAAACGAATTACTGTACAAATTCAAAGTTATGCAGGTAGTTTAGTGAAAGTTGTATTTCTAACTGAAAATGTTCATGGAAATGGAACCTATACTCAGCAATTAAGCTTTGATTCATTAGTGTTTGCTTACAATGAATATACACTGTTTCACCAGCAGAGTTGCTCAATTAACCTGTGCAACCAATCAGGTGAAAGTGGCTTCTTCACTGCATGCCATTTCAAAACATGGTATAGAGTAGAGGTCGTATCAGAGACAAAAAAAATCCTTTTAGCCAGATGTATTGTTTGTGAAATTGTGTACTATTTGTTGTATATAATAGTTGTAATCCATTAGTTTGGCCTAAATCAGATTTTTTGGGCCTGTTTAAATTAATTGGCTGTATGCATGATGCTTAACACCTTTCAAGTTACACTGAAAGTCTCTTTGTGCAATTTTCCAATAGCTAAAATGTTTATTTATACATGACTCCTAAATTTAGCTGAATAAGAGTTACTGTCCTTTTTTACTCTTAGTGGATCTACAGCACTAAACATTTTGGTCATGCTGAGTTGGAAAATAAACAGAAAATATAATCTAGTGGTAGATTCATTTGATTTTTAGTCAGATTTGAAAAGAACACTTCTTCAGGACTAAGCTTTAATTAAGATGACTGAGTTTATAGGCTGATTTCTATTTATCAGGGTTATTGGTGTTGGCAATAATAGACCTCCTTCCCCACCAAATTTTGAACATGGAAGAAGAGAGCATGGGCTTATTATCACTGATGAATATTTAGATTCTCTCCAGATACATGCCATAGACTTAGAAATGTTTTTATATTCATTCAGTGGTGTAGAAAAGTGCCTGTTGATACTGGAAAGGATGATAATGAAATATTTTTACAGCCCATTCTGCATATGTTAGGATTGTTTGACAAATTCAGATGAAAGTGAGATAAGAATAAATTCTAAAGACCATTCCGATGTTCTGAATTCGGTAAACAAGCCCAACACTCTTACGACTTGCATTGTAAAGACATCTGCACAGAGATATAGTTATGCTTGTACTAAACTAAATTAATTATCTGCACAGAGATATAGTTATGCTTGTACTAAACTATATTAATTAATTATCTGCACAGAGATATAGTTATGCTTGTACTAAACTAAATTAATTACAGATCAGACAAACGACCACTTGTGTCTTGCAGATCTGTCCCTTAAAATTTGATGTAGACGTGTCATTGTAATTATAATTTTAAAAATTGTTGGGTTTTTTTTTTCATGGGGTGGCTGGTATTTTATCTCCTATTCATCTCTAGGGTCTAGGTTAATGTGACTTGACGGCTTTGTTTTAGTAGCTAGTTTGGACAGATATATGATTGTTGATCTATTTAAAGGATTGGAAGATGGTTCCTTTTGTAAGTTGCGTTTTCTTTTACTTTAGTAGTATAGATGCAACATCTACAAGTGGACACGTTAGCCAATATGTGAACAATGCTGCCGACCGCTCAAAATCAGTCAATGCACGAATGAAATCGGAGGTGTACAACTCTTACCCAAGGCTTTTGTCTTTTTGCAACCAGAAGTATTGACAGTAGTGAGGAGAGTAGATACGGCTATGGAGATGGAAAGAACTTGTACTGGCAGAATAAGGTAGCGCATTCATATTTGTTTTATCCCCATACCAGTGACTTTTTGAGTGATATATATTAGGTAACTACTTCAAAAGTTTGTCATGTCTCTCTATAATTTCTTGATACAGTTATATCATTTTAATAAAGATTTGTATTAAAGTTTATGACCACAAGACCTTATCTAAGTTTGAGGGTCATTTGTCCTAAAAAAAATTGTTGATTTAGCACATTGGAACAGTGAATTAGTACACAAGTTGTAAAGTTGGCAGTTCTTATCAGGTTTTGGGTAATTACAGAATACATATGTACGGAAACAAAATCAATATTGTCAAAGACGTATACCAAAAGCATAATTCACCAACAACATAATGGATTAAATTGATAAACAAAATATGGACTGATATGCTAGAGTAAACATACTATTTGATGTTGCAACTTTCAGATTGGAATGTGAGTTTTCATCACTGTAATATTATTAAAATAAAAATATGAACCATTTAAATTACTAGAGATTTAACTTGTCATGAAAATAATAGTGCTGATTAAGAGAGTAGCTTCACGCAGGTTTTGAAAAAAACCTTAATTTTGATGTTTCATCATGGAAAAACTCTTGAACATGAAAAGTAGAAAAACTTAAATTTGCATTCGCATCTAATTTTTTTAACATCTTGAATTTGTCTAATATCTGATTTAGTACAGTTAAGTTTCACATTTGCTTCTTGAATCATTTTGGGGAAAAGCTGAGACCTAACAGTCATTCTAATGCTTTTTTGCATGACATCAATTTTTTCAGATAAATATGGTCTTATCCCAAGGACCCATGCTTTATGGCCAAACCAATAGGGTTTTATTTTTACTTGAAATTTTCCAAACCTTGTTTAGGTCACTATCAGTTAACGAGTCCATGCAAATTACTGATGAATTTGTAGTAAGGACTGTTTTCCAGTTTCCTTCCAAAACAATACAAACGGAATCTTTACAGTACACTCACTCCATGCCCTTAAGGACATTAATCATTTTGGTTTAAGTCTAGTGAGAACATTCAGTTGTGTTTTTGCAAATAAATTAAATTATTATTTACAGAACTTACAATTAGTTTTAGATTTTGAAAATGATTATGATATTAGAGAAAAGATATTAGATTATTTTTCTCCAATTAGCAAGAATATCTTAGATATAGATCTTAAAGAAATAGATATTTTATAATTGAACTCTGACAATCTTTGTCAACCTTTACACTTAAACCCCATTTATTTAACATTTGTATTTTGAGGAAGAGGCTGAAAGTGAGTGTGAGTCTGATCAGATATATTATAATCATTTATAGGTTTTTAAATCAACTTCTAGACAACTCATTAGTGAGATATCAAATGTTTAGTTTAATGTAGGAAACACCGATCTATGTAACAGAAACAATTCAAACCAGTTATAGAAATATCATATCAGTTGTCTCCAGTGAAGTCCGCTCTAAACATATATATTTACCAGAGGAGAACTGGCTAGGGAGAGTTTGAGAGTTTGAATTTGAATTAAAGAAAATGGTTACCTAGCTGTTTGTTTGTTGGTTCTACCAGCTAATTCCCAAATGTAGCTGCCACCCACCCCATCCAGCTACAACAAATTACTGTGAATGTTGACTTACTTGTCTGTTTTGATGGGGAAATGCGTGTTCAATTGCAAATGGATCATGGATCCCTTATGGAAATCCATCACAATGTGTGGTTTGTGTAATAACCTGGCTGTACATTTTCCAAGGTTTACTAGGAAACCTTGGACAAATGTTCCTAGGAAAAACCTCAGAGTATTGGTTGTTGACTTTCCAAGGTAATAGTCCAAGGATAATTTTTTTTATACCAATGTCCAAGGTTTTTATTCTCAAACCTGATGTTGACCTTGAACTTCCAATGTTTTTGTAACCAATACTCTGAGGTTTCCTAGGAATCCTCAGACATGTCCATGGTTTCCAAGCATTCTGAGGATTCCTTGGACAAGGATTTCTCAGACAAGACACCTCCCTGGTATAAAACATCAGACCAGAAATTGTAGCAAATATTACAGAGTACAAGAATAAATCTTATTTTTAATTTGTTCAGTATGTGCAAATAAAATTTTGAAAAGGTCCAAATATCACGAATGTCCATATATATAATGTTCCTGTAGTGCCAAATTGTAAATTTGAAAATCCATCTATTTATATCTTGGTTTCCAGATCGTTTTTGCACTTCATTGATTTTCTTGTTTATCATCACCTCATTGATATTCTGCCATATCCTTTGAATCAGTTTTGTATAAAAATAAATATTGATTGAAAATATAAAATATGTTGTCTTGATAAAACAAATTGTATGAATATAATATAACTCTTATTGGCAGCTGTAAATTTACAGATCATGCATGATCTCTTAAGTTTTGACAACAAGGTATTAACCATTAAAAAGCTATATTTATACAATTGACTTTTTCTTTGAATTTGGTACCAGCATTCTAAATTGTTGATAACAAATACAGTAAAGATTATATTCTATTCTGGCTCAATGCCTTACAAGTTCAAAATTGTTTTAACTGTATTCAGTCAGTTATAAGAACCTTTAGCAGTCCTTTACCCACTTTATCCTGAATGAGGGTCATAATGCCTCATTCTATTTTGAATACACCTGTGGTCATAGTACCCCATTTTATCCTGAATACGACTGTGTTTGTACTTGACTATGTACGTGTGTAGTGTCTCTAGACACACATGTTCTACATCACAAATATTTGTGTACTGCCCCACTTCAGATGCTTTAAATTGCACATATATTTTTGTTCAAATTGTCTGCATTATCAAACTGCTAATTATAGAATTTTTAAAAACTGACCTCCAGCAATTTATGCATGTTGAAGACTAAACAGAAATTAAGCCTTTTAAAACGTGTTAATAATCAGCACAGAAGAATAAAAAGGAATATTCAGATTCTTGTGAATAAAAGCATGGAGGGACATTGAATTACTTTCAATGGAAATCACGTCAATTTGAGTATGTCTTGTGGCAGGAAATATGATAGCTGTTGTCATGAGAAATAAAAAAAAAATCCAATGTAGCAAACCATATATGCTGTTGTTGTTCATACTCTAATTTTACCAGTTCTTTGTCTGTCTCCATCACTAAATCACCTGAATCTGATAGATCATAAATACTCAGTGATGCGTACATCAACATTAGAGCCCTTGCCTTTGTTATTGAAGCTTCGATAGTCATGATTCTAATCGTGCAAACTCCAGATAGTACTGAACAAAATCAACAGCTTCTGTTTTGGAAAGTTAAAAGTCTGAGCCAGTTACTTTGAATAGCGGATTAGGACTAGAGCCTAAACATCGACTGTATAATCTGAGATACGGTAATGGTCATTCACATCACTGAATGTAGTATTAATAGGGGGTTTTCCCACGATATTGGTACTATGAAAACCAGCCAAAAATGGCTGCTTTTTGCAGTAGGCAAATAATATGTTCTATGAGAATGGTGTAGAGGTGTCAAAACATGTCTTTGTTAGTTGTATAACTTACTGGTATCTTTATGCTCCTATCCAATACTACTTTAAAATTCCTTTTTGAGCCGATTTCCAAAACTAGTTAAAAATTCAATTAAATTTGCCCCCTCCCGTAATTATCTTCTGCAGATATTTTTTGTGGCACCAATTGTAAAAAATATGGACTTTAATTGCTGTTTTCTCTGGTTTGGTGGTATTTTGTTTAAAGTTTTTCCATATTCATCTTAACATTCTTTCTTTGTTACATCAGAAATCAATTTGTACTTTTCAGTTCTTGAATCTACAAAGATGCACCAGCACTGTACCAGTTGCAGTATCAACAAAGAGACATATAAATACCACATCTAAAACTCAGCGAAGACCTTGGACAAGTCAAGAAAGGAATTCTGTGCTCAAACGCTTCAGTTGTTTCATCAGGATGCTTAAAGTGCCTAGGCAAGAAGATGTACTTATTGTTCTTGCAAAAGCACCATGCCTTGGATCAAGATCATGGCAAAATATTAAAGACTTTGTTTACAATCAGATACAATGGGTCAAAATAAACATGAAGTTGTGATGTCATTTGCACATTAAGTGATTATTTGTCCATTATGAATTGTACCCTACATCATGTCTTCAAAAGCATTTGCCAAAGCACAATTGCAATTTAGCTCAGTATTTTTTTAATTCATTCATACCATACAAATTTAAAACCAAACATTGTTCCGGTTATTTTTTTTTAGTACATGGAGTTGCCTCAGGTGCAGCATGATTTTGATATGTATGGTTGCATAGTAACAAAGTTAGCACATACAAGATACTGACTGCTATATCCATACATGCTAACCATTACACTTTTGGCGTAATCATTACACTTTTCTTCACTAAATTTTGCATAAACGAATATAGATTATACTTTTTTGGATGAATCCACCTTTTAAAAAAATTAATTATTTGCTTTCTCGTTTTTAATAACATTTCATTAATCTCACAGACCATATGTTAGAAAAGACGGCTTTTATGTAGCTACAATATATGAGTACGCTTGTCCGTGGACTTACATGCACTTTTCTAACAGTATCATGTTCTATTTATATCAAATCTGGTTCTACTTTCAAACTTTCGACCTCAATTTCTATTTATAGCATCTGGATGGCTTAATAGAGAACAGACTGGTTTTCTAATTTTAATATTTATATGCAGATTCTTTGTTCTAATTCATATTTACTGCTGAACCAGTCTATAGGTATCTAGCGCTAAAATGTATATTGATGCATATTTGAGAACAAAATTATCTCCTTTCAAAAATTTCACAGATGGTTTAGAGAATGGCCAAGAACAAACTAAAACAGAAAATAACAGAATTTTCTTAATATGAAGACATGAGTGCAGCATCACGTGACATCTATTTAAGACAGTGTGGAAAGAATTTTATTATTTGGTGCTAAAAGTCTTAAGATGGATTTTAGTCCATGTGTATGTAAAGCTAAAACTGCTTAATCTGAAAACTTGAAACAGTAAAAGATACAGGGGCAAATAAATCATTGTTTTTTTTAAATTGTGGACTACACTTTTACATCGTCAGGGGTTGGCATGTATGTATATCCAGTAAAATTGAGATAAAGGGTTTGAGAATACAGTGTAGGAATTATCTGTATGATAAAAATGTAGTTCAGGTAGAATATAGAATTTAGCACTTCTTATTACATGCCAAACATTCCAAATTAATGCAGTTTGAAGAAAAAATTGGCTGTGTAATATTTGTTTAAAGTTTATAATTTCATTTAAAATATCCATGACTTTACTACATTTTAAATAAGCAATTTAGATATTAGTATTAGCATCATATTATTATTGCTATAGAAAAGATAAAAAAAACTATGCATATGCATACAGAATCAAAGTAGTAATTAAAATATTAAGATTGCAGTAAAAACAATATTAAGATCAATGATAAATACAAAAAATGTAAATAATATTGTAAAACAATGGCTGATATGTTTACAGGGATGATCCTGGCTTTTAAAAATCTGTTGCCCAAAAAATCGCCAACCTCATTATTTTGTTGCCAATTTTCAAAAAGTATCGCCAGAACAGGTAGTGTACATTTTTCCAAGTGTTAGTCTATTAATGTAACATACAATGAAAATTACAAAAGAAGGGTTAGTTAATACTTTAATTATAACAAGCATTAACAAAATGTTAAAAAAAAGTGTTAAATGAAGATCTGTCACGTTTTTATGGCTGCCTACTTGTTGAATGCAGTTTCAAAGTCTAATTTTTCACATCTGTACATGCTGATTCTCGTTAAATTCTCGAGAGATGAGATGCAGAGTTTATTTCTGATGTCGGCATCCTGCATCACTGTTTGTGCACATGTATGACTGTTGTTACCCAGTGGCGTAGTGAGGGGGGAGGCAGGTGGGGTATTCGCCTAGGTGGCTAGGGGGCACCAAACGTGCGCCCAAATCGGCCCAAAGTATCAACAATGAAGGGGCAGCCGGGGGCGCTAAATAAGACAGAATGGTTCCAATATTAAATTTTGTCAATATTTGTGGCAGCATTGCTGTTGAATAGGCATTTTCCAACTCAATAAACAATGTTGACCTAGTTTAAAAATTGATGCTGATTATGAAGCGTTTGCCATATTTTGCCCACCACCTATTGAGTGGCTATTTCAGTCAGCTGACCACCCGCCATGTGATAAAAATTCCGAGCAAATTACGAAGTTCGCCAAAATCTCCCTTAAATGCTCTATTGCTTCCTAAATCCCAAAATAATGATCACTGAATGCTGTATACAACAAGCGAAATATGATCTCTATTCCCACGAATGAAACTTGCACAAGTCCGCACCTGGCAATATTGGACCGTATATATTAGCATAAGTTAACTACCCAATTTAGGTATTCTTTCACTCCTGTATTTTGAGAAATAAATAATTATTTTTAATTATGCGAAACTTGCTTTTTTGTTGTTTGCTATTTCTTCTTGTGGAGTTTGTCTCTGTAACCGTAACACGGGATTGATGGCAAACGGAAAAGATCAATGAGTAAAATGCACAAATATTATTTACACCACCTGGATTCATGTTTGGTGACACACTCTTTCAAAATATCACAGCCAGTTGTAAATGAATTGACGAACTTTGCCTTGATGCATCACAGAACATCTGGTTTAACTATTTATCATATTTCAGCTGCGGACGCCCAAGTTTCCAACTGTCTAGAAATTTTGGGGAATTTTTGCCCTGTTCATCATTATGTGGTGTTGCACTTGAAGCACTACATGTAGATGATGTTGGACTGCAAGGTTTATCATTGGGTTCAGTGACTGTATTGTCTGATGAATTTGCACTAAATCCAAACACCGTTAATTTTGTTAACTTAGGAGGAGATGATGAACACTCAACGTCTAACTTCCGTTTGCTCATGATGATGTTGCACTGGCGACAGATATAATTGTGATTGAGATTTTTTCCAATTGCTTTGTATGTATACACAGTAGTCAGTACTTCAAAGGTTATCAGTTTTCTATGAAGGTTCAGCAAAACTATTGTATTGGTATATGTAAAAAAAAACAAAAAAAACAACAAAAAAAACAAAGAAACAGAAGGATTAGCCATTCAATTAATTTTATCTGTTCTATTCGCGTCTTCAGAAGTCGGTCAGTTGTAGGTATAGTACGGTAGCATGATTGACTGTATCACAGGATACAGTACTCGGCCCAGATGTCAGCATAAGCAGATTATGATGTAACAATGCACTGCTAAGATGGGGTTGTCAATACAAACAAAGGATCATTTGTGTACAGATTGATTCCAATGCATTGCTTAGTCAAGTTTGTGGCTTCCTTTCATTCTCCCTTTTAATTTATCCAGTCCAAATCCATGATTGTTTGTACAAATTAAATAACCAAAAAGTCTGTCGCCAAAAAAATCACCAGATGGGACATTTTTGTCGGCAATAAGGGAAAAACATCGCAATTTGCGACATTGGCGAAACGCAGGACAATCCCTGTGTTTATCACAGTTTTAAAATTAAGATATGTAATCAGATTTTTTTAAATATTAAAATATATTATATTGTAGTTGTGTTTGTCAGACATTTACACTTGTATTTAGGAATTTGTATTTGCAAAAAAAATTATAATAATGTCTACATGATCAGGAACTCAGATGAGTTTGATAATGAGCGAAATCCACACATACTAATTAGGTAATTTACTAAATTAGATGCACCTCTGGCAGCCATATTTCTTATCTGACCTTGATCAAACTTGATTTTATATCCTAAAGATGTTTGATGGGTTTGATAATGAGCAAGATGTATGCAATTTGATGAAGTGATCTTAGATTTGATTGGCTAACCTTGCTACCATAATGAAGGTCAGAATTTTGATCCAATTTTGATCCAACTTGAAGATAAAATTATATCACTAAGACATTAAACAAGTTCAGTAAGATTGATGAATATTTTGGAGGTATCATCTTGCGTCTGATTAGCCAGACATATTGCTACTCTAGCAACCATATTTCTGGTCCTATTTTGAACAGACTTAACATTTCAGCTATCATGCAGATCCTGGATGAATTAGCTAATGAATAAGATCCTTTCACATTAATAATGTAATTTTTGATCTGATTGGTTGAAGTTGTTGCCATTTGAGCTGCCATATTTGTGAGTTGATTTGAGCAGACATGGAATATACAAATATTATCAAAAGCATGGCCTCTATTTATGTGTCAGTCTTATATGTGATTTGGTTGCGACTTGCCATTCTGGAGGCCATAACTTTCATCGAAATTACAACAATGGGTTTATATTGTCAAGATATGCAGTTTTTTAAAAAAATAAGATCCAAGCATTGATGGATTCTTTTATCAGATTGCAATGATGTACCCAGCAGCAGAAGCAAAAGTTTCAGTTTTTACATAATCAGAGAAATTAAAGATGGGTCCAATGATGATGCAGACCTAATTAGAAAATATGTATGGCGAACACATGAGAATGATGTGTGTGAAGACACATATAATCAGTTTTCATGGATATTATTGTTATGCTGTTCATTTTAATTTTGCCATTGGGAGATGGGATATCCAGCACAACCATATTAATGCTTCTGCAACTGTGTAGTTGTGTATTCTTGAAATCATTAAAATCCATGTTGGAAATTAAATATGAAGGAAATTAATCCATACAAGACGAAATATTTGTATTTATACTAAGTAGTTTGTATATATTTATAGAACATATACAGGTATTTAGATTTTAGCTCTACCAGCCATAGTTCATGACAGCTAACTAGATGGTCTGTTGTCTTCTGTCTGTCTGTTAAGCAAAAGCTTGTCAACAAGATTCCTAAACATGTAATAGCCATGAAACATTAAGCACAGTCATCACAAAGTCTAGTTGGTACTGCTGAGGCATCCAATATGGCTACCATGGTGACTGTCTTGAAAATCTTGTTGCTCTAATCCTGAATAGATGGTCATGTCAATATGGGATTTTCACTATATAGGAAAACAGCTTGTATCCTGAATGAAAATCATGCATGTCTGCTGTCCCATGTGGCAGTCATCTTGAAAATCTTATTGCTACTTGATGAACAAAAATTGACATTGAAGTTTTACCAAAAGAACTCGTATGATGTATAGGTTAGGAAAATTTTGAAGATCTGACTTCCACTATGCCTACTACAGTACTGTGGACAGTTTGAAAATGTTTGTGTCCCTATTACTCCTTGATGCAAAGTCATGCAAATATTTGGTTATTACCAGAAGACATTTTGTGTATGGTGCTAAATGAAAAAGGTGCATGTCTGTTATCCACTATCTTGTTATCGTGACTCTTCCATAAATGGAAGATTACTTGGGGGGGGGGGGGGATTCACAAGATTGATGATGATATCCATTTGTCCTTATTGAAAATGTACTGATCTGGCTTCAAATATGGTCATAATAATAGCCATCTTGAAAGTCTTAATTCTAACTCCATAATCTCTTATGGTTTCTCATTAAAATTTAGTTAGGTCTGAATGTAAATTATGCCAGTATGATATCTTATAAAAATCAATGTGTCAACTTTGGAAATACTGTTATCACTGCTACAGAAGAGTTGTTGGACATATCCACATAGGGTTTTCATCAAAAGACTTCTTTCGATATCCATGCATGTCAACCATTTGCCCAGTTCCTACTGGCTTGAAACGCAGTTCCTGGATGTTCACTTGACACAGATTTCTTGTTCTTAAAACTCACCTTTTCTCGACTGTACGAACAAACTTAGAGACCTAATGTTTTGTACCTTATATGTTTCAGCATTTTTTATGTTTTCCAGTTTCATGGTTTTTTTTGTGGTTCTTTTTCTTCTGTAGTGTAGTCATATCACTATAGATGTTGTAAACTACTTAGAGCTTCTAAAGATTAGGCGCTATGCAAAGTCCTCATTATTATTATTTATTATTATTATTATTATTATTATTATTATTATTAAATGAAGCCGCAACGGTATTTATTGTTATAATTATATAATATAAAGCTTGATATGCGTCGTGAATCAATTTAGTTGACAAAAGACGATATCGATGACATATGACTAGATAGGATATGCCAGCAGTTTAAAATAGAGACTAATGCTAGAAATAGTGTGTATGAGTGTATATGGGATCACTTGGATGTGGCAGTTTAAACTTTAACCAGGTTTCATGACGGAAGGACCTAACTAGGATTAGAGTGCTTTATTGTTGAGGGTTTAATCAGGGTTCCGGGAATTCGGAAAAAAGGCGGGAGTAATAATAATTTTTCCCGAACCATGAAAATATTGACGAAAGTCGGGAAGATCCCAGATGTTGTACTCCACAACTTCATGCCCGAAACAATTATGTAATTGAATCGTAACTGAACTGATTGTGAGTTAAATTTATCGAATTCTAACCAGAATATTAAGAGGTTGCAGTATGTATCATTTGGGTAATTGCCATAAATATTTGTTGAGACAATCCAAATACTTAGTGGGTTAGATTCGTCTAGTAGACTTTTTGTTTCACAGTCTGCTCGATGTACGTATAATCTTTTATATGGAAGGTATGAAAACCAGCATCAACAGAGGTTAACATGGTGGCGTTAAAGCAAAGCCGCTATGGGGATGGGCTTGCAAACTTAATCGTCATTAAATAGAGTTATAGCTGCAGGAAATCAGTATGAAAATTATTTATTTTATAAGCAATTGGAAGTATCAAAATTGTTGTCTTTAATCTGCTGAAAGACAATAAAACTAATGCGTTGATGAAATTTGAGCTGTTACTAGCTAGTTAGATAGCTAGTAGGATGAGCACACATAATCTCACAACAGTTATTTTCAAATATTTTAGGGAAAAAAATGAAATACTGGTTGTAATAAAAATACAGAACGAAATAGCCCAAAATTCTATATTACTTCTTGAGTTTTGTTGTACTACGTGTTTACTTTGTTGGCATGTGCTCTTTCAACTAGGGAGCATACGAAGCAATTGAAACAGTCTACTTGATAAATCAGATTGGCCAAGTTTCTTGTGGTTGTCCTAAAAATAAATATGTTGAGAATTATTTGTTCTCTCTGGTTTTTACAAAAGGTATCACTTTCATTTAAAATAATTGAAATTTTGTACAACAACAACATTAAAAAAAGAGTTTGTTGTTGATATCACGTGATTATTCCGATTACGTTGTTTGAGATTTGTGAAGTCGTGTGACTATTAACGCAAATGGCCAGTACTGGGTCAAGTTTCATCAATGCCGAGTTTCGACGAGTTTGTAAGCGGATTAAAGACATACCACTTATAATACTTGCCATTTTTGAGAAATTAAATAATTTTCCTATCGATTTCATTGCAGGTATAAGTCGATATAACATAGTTTAAATTTGCTAGGCCCACTGTGTTAAGTTACCTTACGGTGGCGGCAGGTTCCATATATATATATATGTATGTATGTATGTATGTCTGTCTGTATGTATGTATGTATGGATGTATGTATGTATGTATGTATGTATGTATGTATGTATGTAATTGCTCTGAACCACATTCGATCCAAAATGTGAAAAAGAGAGATGGAATATTCTGAGAAAACCAGGATTAGAAAAATTTCGAATCTCAGAGTTGAACTTTGTTGCGAAACTATTACACAGTGATATGTAGCTTGAATCATTGGTTTAATATCTTAGAAAGAACGCACAAGAAATGGAAAATTGTCGTCCCTTTCATAAAATATTAAGAAATGATAAAAGCCCATGTATCAATTCAGGTTTGGGGACTTGTTTATTAAACTACAAGTTGATTTTACAGAAAATTCAGTCCCGTTTATACAACAATATATAATTTTGAAGGTCTTTTGTTAAAATTTAAATCAACCACTTTGTAAATGTCTTAAATTTATGGACTTTTTAGGTTGGTTGAAAAATCTTGCTTGAGATTTTATTGGTGCACATAAATTCAGGGTTAATTTGCAATTATTGGGTTCCTTTTATACTGTGATAGGTAATATTTCCTATGTATAACATGCATATATATTGCTCTAGAATTCGTTAGAATTAAAAGTTGAAAGGAAACAAAATAAATGGTGCTCATTATGTTGTTTCCACGTAGCAACATCATGCAGGTCAGCAAAATAAAGTTAGAACATTGAAATGGCTTTAAATGCCAATTATAAGGAATATAATCAGATTTGTTTTGTGTGACTCATTTTGTGATTTTGTACACGATCATCTTTTCTGACATATATTTTGGAGAGTCTTGAGACAGAGACATCTGGATTTACAAAATGCATGTATTATAATCCAAAATGTTTTTTTTTTTTAATTCCATTCAGTAATAGTCATATGTTAATCTTGAAAAAATTAATTTCGTCCTGGAAAAGACCTGGAAATTTGTATTTAGGAAAGCGTGGGAACCATGTTTAACACCATTTTTCAGCACACGATGGACAATACATGGCTGCCAGTACAACTTAGTATAATTAGTGGAGGAAAGCCCATTGAAAACCAACGACGCACAGGAAGCTACTGGTTATGCACCAGGTTACTCTGCCTACATCTCCGTTGAACGACACATGTATCCTCTGTTACGCGACCTATCAGGATTGATTCTGCCTCACAGTCATTATGAATCTCATTTGGACAATGGCAAGACGTGTGATGAAGAGTTGGAAAGGGCCAATTTCCAGAAGGCCGGTAAAGTGCTGGCAGAAATCTGGACCTCAAAACGGTTATTGATGAATTTAATGTGGTAGCATCTTTTATAGCATGTGATGCAGGAAAACTGGACACCGATCCACTGTAAGATGAGTGGTCAAGTCGTCACATTCAACAGTCGCAGTATTGCTTGCAGATTGTGAAGTACAGCAGTGATTCATGTTGTGGTCAGCATCACACTAACTACAATTTATTTCCTGGACGATTTTTACCACAACCTGTTCCACAGTACAGCACATAAAGGGATTACCTATGCACCAGTTGGCTGCAACAACGGAACGTTTGGATCGCTTTATCGACGACTGACTCTTTTACATCTGCAGCCTTTACATGACTTCCAGAGCATGCCATTAGATTTCCAAAGTCGGTCTGTGAATTCTAATTTTGAAAAGCGCGTTTGTAATCAGTGTGGCCTGTACTTTCCATCTCAGGCTACGAAGTGCAATCATGCCCATATTCACATGCATGCAGCTGTGAGCACACAAGCTGAGGTGGCAGACGTAGGCAATGTAAAACCAGAATTTGTTAGCGTTATTCTGTCAACTGCATCATCAACTAACGCAACTGAAAGGAGTGATTATGGTCTGCCAGTTGTTCGCAACTTATTTGACTGGCTACAGTCTACGTTTGTTGAAGTGGAGTAAGACATTGACAGTCTATCGAATTATGGTTTCTGTGAGATGACAATTTTAGTTGTATGTTCTAAATAAAGACCTTTTAAAGAAAGAACTTTCTGTTTAATTTTTCTTTGTTTTGAGCTAGATATTGTGACAAGATCAGTGAGCGTTGTATTTTGAGAGCACCAGCTACTACACTGCTAGACTAAAGAGCAGTGTATTATACTAGATGCGAACGTCCGCAGTGGGGGTGGGTGGGTGGGTGGGAGGTAAGCAACATCCGGACAAGGTGTGTGTGTGTGTGTATGAAACAGGTATTCTCTGCGGACGTTCTCTATGGACAACCCCTAAATGTGTTTGTCATGCGTGTGAGTGAGCATAAGCATATTTTTGGGTTCTACAATAATGTATATAATTATGATGGACACAAAAACTTCTTACTATAACGCTGAACCATCATTTGTGGCGTTGACTATTAGTCTAGAAGTATGGATTTGGTATGTGACATGTGTCGTGGAGGTGATACTTTTCTGGGTAAACTTTCAAAAATCTTTATCATTTCAAAAATTGAGCACAAAAAATATAAAACCGCAGGCTGTACAAAAAAATGGTTGGCCTGGATAAGGGATGGTAATTAGTTGTATGCTGAACAATCCGATTAGGTAACGAATTAAATATGAAATTTTTACAGAGTTTCTAGATGTCTGTCGATTTTCGGCTTGAATATGGAGACAAAATTTCCATCTGAGAGAGAGAGAGAGAGAGAGAGAGAGAGAGAGAGAAAGAGAAACAGAGCAAGGTTCTTTTCTTTTGCATGATAGTTCTATACATTAATTTATCATACAATTTGAACTTCATGTAAATAACATGCATTTTTTTCTTTCTTATTTGGTGTTAAATCGGATATGTGAAAAAGACATGTATTTGTATTATTCTATAACGTAATGTAGGTATAATCGTTACAAAATTACTTTCTAGGCAAATATGACACTTTAAAAATGCCATTAAACAGTCGGTTGAAATGGCACCTGCTATCGCGTACTGATTGGTGTGTTCCGCTATGAATTTTTCCGACACATGGATTCAGACTTAGTTATTTTATCAATATGCTACGATCTTCGTTGAAAAATGGCGAGAAAAATGCCCTGCCCCTCTTTTTGATAGGAAAATATACAAATGGGAATAAAAGAACCAACTGACATTTACAACCGTCTACAAAGTGGTTAACATTTTAGCTAGTCCGATAATCACAGTCTCCCCCAAATCTGCTGACACTGATGGACAATATATGGGTCTGATTTCACCTGGTCATTAAAATGTGCAAATCTGCATACAGTTTAGACACATAGGTAATTGGTAACAACCATATTCCACATAAGTGTTGGCTGCAGATTTTAATGAATTGGGGATATCAGCCTCTAAACCACCAATCATTATCATCAAGGTGAGAGGTTGATTTATCGGCGTACATTTTAACGTGACACTTATTAAGGTATTACATATATAAGAACAAAGCAATTCAATCATCTTTCATTTCACTCTATACTATAAATATTGTTGTGTTTTAAGATGATTTGCTTCAAGACCCCAGTTTCAAGTGAGTGTTTTCGGTCCCGATTTCGGGTGCGAGAGTATATCACGTGATTAGTGACTTCCGGGACCCCAATTCCCATGACTACTGTTAAAATTGTCAAGAGCTATTATTTTACAAATGCAAATACTATCTTTAAATTTAAGTGTGTGTCTCATTTCATAAGTCCATGTTTTTGTTATATTTGATGGCAGTTAGCAGATACGACAACTAGAAACATGGGACCCCAGTTTCAGAGATAAATGTTAAAGACCCCACTTTGACCTTAAAACACGTATGTATGTATGAATGCATGTATTTATATATGTATGTGTGTATGCATATGTGTGTATGCATGTATGTATGTATACATTTATATTTGAGTATATGCATGCATGAATGTATGTATCTTGGCATATTATTACAGTACACGTAATATCATAAAGCTCTTGTCGTGACATTATATTGCTATATAGCATACTGTAATTGTTATTTCATTATATGTGACAGGGTTTAATAGCAATAAATTAATAATATATACCATTTTGTTTTGAATAGGTCTAATTGTACATGCTATTATAATTTAATATAACCTCCACTGTTTGGGGGTTGGGGGTACCAGTCTCCAAAAGTACAAACCTTTATTGGTCAGTACCAGTAAATTTTCTCCAAATATATTAGGATATTTTAAGCCATATTTATTTTATGCTCAGCAGTGAATAACTTGATTTTCTAGTTAAAATAATATTGATATTTCAATGCAGTTAAAAAATAGTGAAAAAGTAACAATATTTTTTCACTACAGGAACTACATTTTTGGGTCAGAACATGCTTACGTAAGAAATCTGCTCTTTCACTGTGTCACAAACTTGAGTAAGCCAACGTATGTGAGCATAAAATAAAAAGAATATTTGCTTGAAACGAGTGAATAACGGATATATTTCATCTCTTGGATAAAAAAAAACTCTAGTATTTTCATCCACTCGATGAAATATATCCGTTATTCACTCGTTTCAAGCAAATATCCTCTATATAGTCCATGTAGGATGTTTAAATAGGTAGATATAAAGTATACATAAGACACGTACTTTTGTATGTCAAGGCAGACACGTTAATTTAAGTGTTTATAATCTTTTTTCGGAAACGAAAATACTAAATATACAAAGAAAATTGTAGAATTACTTATTCTAGTGGGAACCAGTCATAAATCGCTCACTGAACATACATTCTTTCAAAATTTATAGCAGACGCTAATTTAATCTGTTCATAGACAAGAATAGGTGTGGTTAATATTAACGTGTGTTGGGGGTTGGGTGGGGTACGGTATGTGATGAGGTGAACGACGGTCTAATGTGGGTTTAGGGCAGCGCTGTCCAGCATTTTTGATACCACGGACCACTGAAAACGTTTTCTTGAAGCCGAGGACAGCAGCAGAAAACTTATAGTCAACGAGTAAAAAAAATGATTCACATTTGTTTACCTGGTTAAGAAGATATACTATGAAAGTAGGTCAGTGACTTTTGTTTAATACATAAATGCACACAAAATTGCTGCAGTTCTATTGGGCCATTTAAGGTTGCAGGTTGAACATCACTGGTTAAGTGTATTTTCGCATCAATGAACAGATATAGCTTACAAAAAATTACAGGACAATAATACAGATCATACGTCTCACGGTAGTGTATGATTGGGGGTTTGGATGAAGGTGATGAGGTACTCCATAACTTGGTGTTGCATATGAGCAGACTAATATTAAACACAATACTAAATTAGTTGTGCTTGGCTCAATTAATATAACACTTATCAGATGCTACAATGCCGCACAATAATGATACCGCCCAGTATGCTGTTTCACTATTATCTGATACCAAATGTTTTCTATGCATGATGCTTATTGCTGTGTACCGCTGAATCTGCATTTATAAGTATGTTCTGGAATGGATGACATTCAACCAGTCTTACAAGGCTTACCCCCAAAATACCAATATTGTTTATTTTTGCTTTTTATTTTAAAATAGAAACAACCGCTTATAATGGTACGAGTTAGAAACTGATTGAAATAAAATTCATGGCTGAATGATTGCTTTAATGATTTGCTTTGAATAAATCTAAATCCTAGAAACTTTATTCAGGGAGATTTTAAGAATATATTCTAGAGACTTTTTAAAAGATAAATCTGTTCAGATATTTTTATTATTCCACCCAAGGGTTTTAAACAACTTTTTTGCGGATCTGGCTTGAAGTCTACATTTCTTATATTTCCAAGGACTACACAAAAATATACGTTGTCAACTAAAGGGTTCTTTAAAACGCATATACTAATAAAGTAAGTTGTCCTCTAATTACGAAATGACCACACGTCACTAAGCTCTAATAATTCCAAAAAGCACGTTTTGTTCTTGTTTTGTTTCAAATTGGTATGACCCATAAGTACGCTTTTCCAAGCCAGATATTAGAAATTCACGACATGCAATTAAAACCAGGTCGGCATATGACGCGGAAGTGATTTGATGCAAGTTAGTGGAACACTGATTAAGCTTAGAATATTGCCATCAGGTCTGTGAAGATTCCAGTCTGATATGTCTATGTGTTGATGTGTGGATTGACTGACTGTTTGAGGTTGAAAATGTGAATAGAACCTATGACTTTGACGTGTATGAATTTCAGGAAAGTGAAAGTTGAAATCTCCAACGACAATAAGGTTTCCACTTATAGAAATTCCATACTACATGAGGTTTGGAAACTTATCGAAAAGGAGTGATTCGATCAGTTTGGGTTTTCTTTCGAATAGGAGGAGGGAGGTAGTGGCTGAAACGATTGACTGACCTTTGTTCCACTGTACGTTAAGTTTGGACCTAATGAAAAGATATGTTGTCAAAGTTGAAAGCTGTATCCACATCGGTTGGAATGGGCTGGAACGACTTATGGCGTAACCTGGTGGTGTTAGATCTGCGTACACTGGTTCATTGCCTGATCTTTATAGTCATGTTTCTGTTAGGAAAAGGACAATTTAAGGTGGCGCTCTACAGTTTCGTACTTTGCATAGGGTTAGAATTTTAAAGAAAAATAATATTCTGGGATTTCTTGACTGGTTATACTGGCAATATAATAAAGACTTTGTATATCTTAGGTGTTGGGAGAAGAACTTTCAATTCCCTTTATTTTGATGTATGATTGATGGGTGTACTTTAGGTTCTAGAGTATACAGCTTGGGCTAACATAAGATGTGCTCATGTAAACAAACTGCTAGCTCCGCATGGTCATTTTCACTCCCTGGACTTCAGAGGTAAATTGTAGAAAAATGGTACGATAACTTTTTTTACTTTTCTGATATTTTGTAATTTGTTCATTGCACTTTCAGAAGCTGCTATTGCCTACTTCAGCAAAATTCGTTTTCCCTAGTTTAATAACTGCTAAAGTTAGTGTACTTTTGATTAATTCTGGCTAATTTTTCAAGCACATGGGAGCATCCATTTTGTTATACCATGCGCTTAGATCATTTCCAATTTCCACAAGTGCAGTATCCAAAGAAATATCAGCCACATTACATCAAAGTAGCATTGAGATATGCCAACATTATCTCCATTGTGCATGTTACAAATGCAAACAACTTCACCTCACATACGTCACTATCTGAAAAGTACATATTAACTGGTGAGCGCCCCCTATATACCCTGGCCGTTGATAATATTAACTATTTCTGTACGCCTTTCCGGTTTTTCAGGATTGGCGATTTAAGAAAAATTTGAATTAAGTTATCCAATTAACGAGCGAAAGGGAGATAACTTTAATTTTTATATCTCATTTTCATGCCTATCGGATTTGACAGAACTTTTCTTTTTCCCTACTGCTTAAAATTCTAATAATTATATTTTCCAAAACAAGTAAAAGAAGAAACTCATTCCCATATAGCTTTGTGTGGATGAAATCAGTAATGCATATGAATAATGACAAAAGACATATACAACGTGTCCGGAGAAGATGTTTCTTTTTTGGAGATATATGTTATTTTATGAGATGTAGCATGTCATATTTTTCATTAAATATCTCTATGAAAACGTTTATTAAAACACCAGACTCAGGGGCTATCATTTTTCAGTTTGCCAAGGCATTCGATAGTTTACCTCCAGTCTTTTTCCATCTACTAAACGATCCTTTCTCAGCATTGTATTTACCGCTGACGACATTTTTTTTATATATCGAAATTAAGAAAAGTTTGATTTGACAGAACAAGGTTTCGAAGACAAGAGGTGGGGTAAGAATCGCCACGAACCGGAGGCAGACTATATAGTTGGTAAAGAATTGCTCGAAATTCAGAGGGACGAAAAGTTTTCGATACTCGTCCTAGCCAGTCTGTGTCATTGGGATAGGCACTTGTTAAAAGTGCCGTTATATCCAACAAAGAGCAAACGTTATCATTTCACTTATAAAACCCCAATATACTAGGTGGGTTCAACAAAGCATGAGTAATCTTGCAGTACCAGCGACACGGTTATTATAGAAATGTGATCCACCTTTCGGTAATTACATTGATGAGCCACACCAACTGAGGCCCAATAAGAATTGAACGCAAACATCCGCATTGCATATGACAAACCCTGTCACATTTACATCAGTGATTATACTATTTTCAGCAATACTGGTAACTACACGAGAGTTTCACAATCTATCAGATATAATAGTATAAAACTACAGATTATTAAAGATGTAACAGTATTAACTAAATATTATTAAAGATGTGATTGTATTAACTACAGAATATTAAGGATGTTTATAGTATTAACTACAGATTTTTAAGGATGTAATAATATAACAATACAGATTATTAAAAATGTGATAGTATTAACTACAGATTATTAAGGATGTAATAGAATAAAACTACGGATTATTAAGGATGTAATATTATTATCTACAGATTATTAAGGATGTAATAGTATTAACTACAGATTATTATGGATGTAATATTACTAACTACAGATTATTAAGGATGTAATATTATTAACTACAGATTATTAAGGATGTAATAGTATTAACTACAGATTATTAAGGATGTAATAGTATAAAACTACGGATTATTAAGGATGTAATATTTTTATGAGATGATGGTTGGAATGTTCAATTGATCGATCTCATAAACACATGCTGGGAACTTAGGAAGATAGCAAGAAGAGAAAGATGAGTTCCCAGATAAAGAATGTCACCCGATGATGGAAATGTCTTGTAGAAAATTACGGAATTATAGCTGGAATATGAGACTCTTGCTGTTACGGAAAACTTTATGAAGATGTTAGTCCACTAATGTCGTTTTTTCCAAGAATCTTTTCCATAACTTTTCAAAAGAAATAATCACTCGAAACGTTGTAGATAGGCTAGATCTTGGGGACATTGGCTCTGCGAGAGGTTCCAGAGATTGTTATGTAATGAAAGTTGTTGTACTGCTACATCTTTGAGAGAGAGAGAGAGAAAGAGAGAAAGCTCTCTTAACCGCGTGCCGTCACAATGTTAAATCAGCTACATCTGTAATAAGAAGACAAAACATCTATTTCCTTTGTCGGTACGGAACTGACTTTTTATTTAATTAAACAACACAAATATATTGACTACATTCTAGAAACACATCTAAAAACATTATAATAAAAGTTCATGCAATACATATTATATTTTCCCTTTTTCAAGCTTTCCAACTTCATTTATTCGTATAACTTCTGCATTTTAGAATATTATACAAATAGTTAATTCTCAATCAATTTCAAGATAACCAAAAGTGTAAGATGAAATTACTGTAGTTAATGTAACAATTAATTTAAAGAAATGCATTTTACTTATTTTAAAATAGAATATTGATTTAGAATATATTGCTAGATAATATTCTTTCTTACTTAAAGAATACTTTATTTCAATATTAAATCTAACATGAAGTTGGTAGCAATCTTAACCTTACAATAAAAAGTACATAAATATAATTAAATATAAATTATTTAGAACATTTAAACATTCCGTTACAATATATTATAAATAAAAGTATTAAGTGAATAATGTTGCTAACATAACAATGTTACTATTAAAATAACAAACATTACAAATGCTTATTTCTAAAGAAGTTACGGATATACAATTATTTTACCTGTAATAAGAAGACACAACATCTATTTCCTTTGTCGGTACGGAACTGACCTGACCCTTAAATGCGTGGTCTTTTATATGCATCCTGTATCAGGTTAACGTACCCCTGGACATAGATGTTTTATTCTCAACAAGTAAAGATCAGTTTTTCCTGGTCTAAACCGGCTTAATTTGACGTCATCTGACATAAGGTAAACTCAGATTTGTAGTTCGTTTGGCATTAGTTACATCCGAACATGATAATCCCTAAATATTCTAAATCAGGAACATGTTGAATATATTTAAGCCAGCAGCAATGTCCGTCAATCTTTAGATAAGAACCATTTTGTAGAAACGACTGTCCATCATTAGTTAAAAACCATTCTGTATTTACGTTAACACGGAAGCCTGCTCTATGCTTTACCGATAAGACTTTTAGGGGTTCACTGACTTTCAGTAAGATTTCTTGCTAATGCCTGGTTTTACAAAATATATATCTGACTGATAAACTTAAGAGCTGACTGTCTTTTGTTTTATAACCTATTTTCACTCGATAATGTATATTCGTATAGCTAATGATTTGCGTTGCCATCTTATGCTTCGTATATCAACTATTTTCCTTCAATTAATATATAGTTGTGCTTTGGAAATAAATGAAATTAATCTTAACACACTTTTAGAACTTACTTAATATAAATGAATAAAACATTACTTTAATACAATTTAAAGAAAATATCAATGTTATTAATTTTACTGAAAATTGAATCCTAACAATATTATTAACTACAGATTATTAAGGATGTAATAGTATTAACTACAGATTATTAAGGATGTAATATTATTAACTACAGATTATTAAGGATGTAATATTTTTAACTACAGATTATTAAGGATGTAATATTATTAACTACAGATTATTAATGATGTAATAGTATTAACTACAGATTATTAAGGATGTGATACTATTAACAACAGATTATTAAGGATGTACTAGTATAAAACTACGGATTATTAAGGATGTAATAGTATAAAACTACAGATTATTAAGGATGTAATAGTATAAAACTACGGATTATTAAGGATGTAATATTATTAACTACAGATTATTAAGGATGTAATATTATTAACTACAGATTATTAAAGATGTAATATTATTAACTACAGATTATTAAGGATGTATATTATTTACTGAATGCTGAGTATTAAGGATCTGATAGCATTAACCGCAGAAATTAAGATAACTTTTGACAAATATCCGTTTGTATAGTTGTTTTGTTTTCTCTTTTGGCATGCGAAACTTGTTAGAATATTTCCACATATGGCTATAACACACATATTTGGAATATCATCTTCTCTAGTTCATAGTATTTGCTGCTTAAAATTTTTATGGTATTCCTGTCTACGGTATATTGCTATTTTAAACGTAGGTAGTCGAAATGGATTTATTGGAAGAAGTAAAAATTAAACTTGTTTCTTTGCTTGAGTCTATTTGAGGATATCAAAAGACTTCCGCTTTTAAGATATATTGGTGCAAAATAATTTAATTAGTTAAGAGTTTTGCACTGTCTGAGCTAATGGTATAACGGTATCAATCGTATAGTCCCAGGTAGGCGGATCAAAATGTGTAGGGCATTGCATTCAGAAAAAAACAGCAACACTAGCTGTGATTGGTGCATTATGTAAGAGTTGTACTTTCTGTTAGGCTTTTTAAAAAATTAAGCATATTGGCAACATGTGAGGTTGTGTTAATTCGTATCTAAATCATATTTTGTATTTTTTTATGATGTTTTTAAAAAAATGTGGGACACATCGGTGAAACTGGGTCTGTTATGACTAGATAACTCTTAGCCTTATCTAGTTTCAGCAGAGTTATCTCTCTTAATGCACTGGGGTACCTGGCTTTGTCCATGTCAAATTTACACTCTAAGATTGTTCTCTGTGACAGTGAGTGACATGCACGCTGAAGTAGGACATAAAGCATAGTTTTTTCACAAAACATTGAGGTTTATGGAAAAACAATTGGTACCGTGATAACTAACGAACCGACCTATTCTAAATTATAAATAAGTGCATGTTACCTGCGTACACATGCAGTGGTGGACACGATAACACCGTGTCCGCTTATTTACTTTTATTCATTGGAAACTTTTAAATTCACCACATTTGTATGAATCACAAGGCACACTTCCTATTAACAGAGTTTTGTCGATTAGTGTTGATATTCTCTGTAAATCAAATGCATATTTTTTTATTGTTATGAGATGATTCTCAAACCTTTATGTGAAATGGATTTGTCCCACATTAAATCTGGTTATAAAATGTGTTGACTCGCGTGTATCTTTCATACACGGTTATCTCGAGTCAGCGTTCGTGGTCCTTAAAAAGATGTTACTCATAACCGTGTACATCCTGTCTACATCATTGATTAAGGCTGAGAAAGGTTCGGAATCGACTGTAAGAAGGATGACCCACATAATTCTGACGGAACGAACTTTATTGAAATGATAAATCACAAGATAGAGACATATATATCTGCGTAAGTGTTACATTTTAGATTTAATATACATATATAATTTCATTATTTCTTCATGCTTACCAGCGTCATACAATTCTGGAATTTGTCTTTTAGACATTAATATAAACAATTAATCATATAATAAATGAACGATAGGCAATATGCATACAAATTATTAATAATGCAGCAATCATTTTGAAGAAATTATTTTACTGATTTAACCTAAAATACAAATATATTATGTTCCATAACTTACAGAATAGTTTATGTCCAAATTAGTTATTAGTGAGCATGAAGATGGTAGCGAACACATCAATTCATCAATTATATATATATATATATATATATATATATATATATATATATATATATATATATATATATATATATATATATATATATATATATATATATATATATATATATATATATATATATAATACAAAATATTCCATATGTGTCGATCTAAGTTTTGAATTGCTATTAAAACTCATCACCCAAACATCTTAAAACATTAAAATCCATATATTTCTACCCTAAAAGAAAATCGTTGAGCGTTAGAAATGCTTCAATTTTCAAACTTGCTACTTAAAAATCTATGAAATAGTATCTGAACGTTTAAGAGAGAGAGAGAGAGAGAGAGAGAGAGAGAGAGAGAGAGAGAGAGAGAGAGAGAGAGAGAGAGAGAGAGAGAGAGAGCGAGAGAGAGAGAGAGAGAGAGAACATTGACTCTATTTAAACACACTTTGCCGTTTTCAAATTCGACCAGAAACTATTATGCGCGCGCTCTCTCTCTCTTCTTCTTTCTCTCTGTGGGGTTTGACACACACACACACACACACACACACACACACACACACACTAAACCCACTCACCCACACATTCTATTTAAAATTTGTGATGTCACGAAATGAAATGACGCCCAATCTCTCGTTTTTAAAATTGTAAAGAAGATTTTGTCAGCTTTACAAGAAATCTTAACTTTTTTTTCTTTAAATTCTATGACACGTTTAACTTTGTGTTAAATATATGGCAACGGATGTATTCAAAGTCAAAACATAGAATATAAGCTATATTGTCCGTAAAGCGAGTCTGGCGCACTCTGCCAGAGGTGAATCACCAAACCGATCAACCACTGCTAAGCGTATTTGTTTATAACTTGACGGAAATAACCGAGTGATCTTCCGATCGATTACACTGCAAGTTGACAGCGGTATGAGGAGTACCGGAAGTGTGACGCTATTGTCTGCCAAAGTATTGCACAACAGCGCGAAACTTAAGAGCTTAAAAGCTGTCAAAACCTCCGTTGACATTATATAGCGCAATATTTCGATCAAGAAAACCAACCAAAGAAGATATATCGATGCAGGTAACATTTTTCATTCTTCCATAAAAACAAATTTTGCAGTTAGACCATTACATTGGTGTAACGTCTATGAATGTTTAAGGTAGCTTTTACAATTTGTTTAGTTTTCTCGCTACGATGTCTCCACTGTGGCAGTTTATTGTGATGTTTAGCACTGGGACATCATGCCGCAGACATGTAGCTCGATGTCCCTCCCATTAAATTACCCTGACACCAGGCCGAATAGTCCTAATACTTACTTAGCAATGCTGAGAGCCTAGCTAACTACTATTTTATCTGTCTATGGTATGACTCGGCCGTTGCTTGAACCCTCCCGCATTTGAGGCTGGCGCTCTAACCACTAGGCTACTGGAGCGTATGTATGTATGTTATGTCGGTCTGTGTGTGTGTGTGTGTGTGTGTGTGTGTGTGTGTGTGTGTGTGGATGGATGGATGTGTGTGTGTCTGTATGGGTGTGTGTCTGTCGGTCTGTCTGAATGTATGTATGCTAATATTATTACAATGCACGTAGTGACATGACATTAAATACTATATACCGTATGGATTATTTCATTACACGTGACAGGACCTAATCCACATAAGTGATAAAACGTTAGTATACACCATATTTCGAAGTGAACATGCGAACATGATATTGTATGTTGACATAACATCCACTGTTTTTGTAACCAGTCCCCAAATCTACACACATCTATTAGTCAGTACTAGTAATTATTTTCCAAAAGTATTAGCATTATATATATATATATATATATATATATATATATATATATATATATATTACACATCAAACACGCAATTTGGTTAAATCATTTTACTGATACAAAAATACTAAATTTCTAAAGAGAAACACAAAATACTTATTATCGCGGGAACCATTTATAAATCGACCACTGAACATAAATTCTTCCAAAGTTTATAACGTGCGTTAATTTAATCTTTTCATGGACAAGTAAATGTGTTGTCATTATTTACGCGTGCATTGCATATGTGTGTGTGTGTGTGTGTGTGTGTGTGTGTGTGTGTGTGTGTGGATGGGGGGAAGGGTAGGTTAGGCAGTCAGGCGGACGACTGTGTAATTTGGGTTTATAGTATTTTCGCATCAATGAAGAAATTTAGTGTAAAAACATTTATAGAACAATAATGCAAATTTTACATCTCTCCGTAGGGTTATGCGTCGGGACGCGGAGTGGGTGGGATGGAGGTACACATATTTTTATGCTGCAACATCCACAACTTTCTGTTTAAAAAATACTAAAGCAAAATCTTCAGAAGAAAACCACCAAAATACCAAGAAATTGAACACCACTCTATCACAATACAACAGTGTCGATTCATGAAGCCGAATAATCATGTTCTCATCATATTTAATCCCGTTTTTAACGCAGAATAATATTAAAGCACAGTATAAAACAAATTAGGCAGAGTAGTGCTTGGCTCAATTAATCTAACACTTATCAGATGCTACAATGCCGCACAATAATGATACCGCCCAGTATGCTGTTTCACTATTATCTGATACCAAATGTTTTCTTTGCATGATGCTTTTATTGCTGTGTACCGCTGAATCTGCTATTATAAGTATGTTCTGGAATGGATGACATTCAACCAGTCTTACAAGGCTTACCCCTCCCCCCCCCCCAATACCAATATTGTTTTCGGAAACAACCGTTTAGCTTGGTGTGAGTTTTTAAACAGAATTCATGACTGTGTGTTTTCTGTCAATAAATTTTAATCTCAGAAATGTTATTCAGGGAGATTTTGAGTATATATTTTACAATACTTTTTAAATGATAAATCTGTTCAAATTTTTTTTATTGTTTAACTCTAGGGGTCTCATACAGCTTCAGAGTGGGTTTGGCTTGAAAAATCCACATTTCTCCATTTTCCAAGGGTGTTGCGCCAATGGGTCCTGTCAACTAATGGGATCTCTAACTCACATATACTACATTAACTTCTCGCCTAATTAAAAAACCACCACACGTCACAAAACTCTAATAATTTCACACGATCATGATTTTTCCTGTTCGCAATGTAATGATTCATCAGCAAACTTTACCAGTTCCAGATATTACCTCAAAACATGCAGCTACTTAAAACAGGATCCAAACACCTTATATACAGAATAATTCCTATATCAAATTACCAATATTTATCTACTTAATGTTATCCAGACAAGATCTTACTCTGATAGATTAAGGAGGATAAATTTTACAAAAGTAAGCCATGCCATCATACCGTATCGTGGATTGTACTTTGTCACCAGAGAAATTTTCAAATAGGCCCCGACAGAGGCGTAGCGGGGGGGGGGGGTACACATGTCCCCGGGCGCCAAGGTACAGGGGCGCCAAAATGAGGCTTGCAACGTTACATTATAATAAGAAAACAAGGGTAATAAATCTGTCACAAGATCGCTGGGGCGCCAATTTTATAGTTTGTCCCCGGGCGCAAAATACCATCGCTACGCCTCTGGGCCACGGCATGTCAACTGGAGAGAAGGTCTTTGGTACAGTTTTGCCTGCGCTGAGAAATTAGGGTGAATTTTACGAAACTAATCCTTGTCATCATAAAGTCTCGTGTATGTATGTATGTATGTATGTATGTATGTATGTATGTATGTATGTATGTATGTATGTACGTATGTATGTTGTGAAGATTTGGTCATACGGGCATTAACATCTAGCGCTTTCAAGTTGTATTATGTTTTATACACGTGGATGAATCTTTTTCTTTAAATTAATGAATTCAAGTGATTATTTTCTCTGAAAATACAAAAGTGCTCTGATTAAATTCTTGGAAAAAGACATTCACTGGAATTAATACTGAACTCGAACCTGGAATTATATTACTGTGATTCAACAAAAGACTGTTGACACACCGACACTCTGTAAGCTATAATAGATACGTCATCCCCTTCAGTTTTTGGATTTCTTCGGTACTTTTACTGAGTTTTTTTTATAATACAAGATTTTAAATTACAAGGACTTGTGTCAATAATTCTTGAATTATTTTGGAATTTAATTTGCAATACCATAAGTTCTTTTTCACCATTTTCACTTTGTATTCTAGGGAAATAAATTACTTGCTAAATTGTACACAGTTGTTGTCTTTCTCTCTTTTCTGTTACTTTAAAAAAAGAGCATAGACTCGTAACAATCGTGTCTATAAGATACATGATGGAGACGGTGAATGAATATATATTAGTCTATTATGTCAAATTCCGCAGACATGTCATGGAAGGTGAGTACTGTAATATTTACACTTTCAAAAGCCGAGAAAAGGTGGTTATCTACTCTTTGGAGGACAGTTTCAGTACTGTGGCGAGGGCGATATACGGACTGTACACTTCCTAATACAAGACTGGTTGAATTCAAACGAAATACAGGGTGGGATAGAACAACTTTTAATCATTTTTTTTTTAAACATCAGTGGGAAGTTAGAAACAGTGTTGTAGTTCTTTATATTGTTACGGTCATTCTTCTATTTCCTTAAGAGGAACATTACATTCGCAGTTTAAAAAATGATGTCAATTCCACGGATGAAAGACAAGTATTGATAACATAGATTAGTCTAGGCAGTATTGAATTTAAGCACTCAAGGAACAGTGATGTCGGAATCGGATCGTGTTTTGATGTCTTTGGGGTTGTCTTCATCACAATTGTATGTACCAAATTCAAAGACAGGTGCAAATGCTGTTAAAGGCTTCCTTTAATATTTTGTATCAAAACTGTGTGTGACGATGAGTTCTTTGAAATTGTTTTGTCAGACTTATCTCTAATGGATTATTGTTTTGTCACCGAAGAAATCTACAAACCGAACGTCGACCAAAGAGAACATCTTTGGAAGTGAGGTATATTTATGACTTAGCATTATCTTGCTTATAATCTCGAAGAGCCTTTGCAATTGGAGCTTTCAGTGGTCTTAGTACTGTAGTTGGTACATTTTGCTCTATGAACTATGTTTATGACATTCTTCTTAGCATCTTCATAGATCTGCTTATGAATAGTAAATTCCAATCCTCGGAGCCTTATGGCGTTCTGTTTGAGTAGAGCGAAGCTGGTAAATAACACTAACATACCATGTATATGACCTTTAAATTGATACTCTTCATTTGGCTGCTGGAGAATGTTTATCAAGCAATAAAAACGCAAACTCTTATCAAGTGGTACTACAATTCGAGGTAACGAAGTTGTCAGGTTTCCTTGGATGTGATGCATTAGTTGAATTCTATTTATCATATATTGGTTTCTCTTAGTGGCAACCATAAATGTACGGTTAGGGAATGGTACGATGAGAGGGCATATATCGCAGAGCTGGAAGTTCGTGGGACACCAATGAAAACTAGAATATTATCATCAGATATGTGAAGAATCCAGTCTGGAATGTGACTATGTTTATGGGTAGGTTGACTAATTGATTGTTTGAGATCGAAAATGTTAGTCTAATCGAGGAGTTCTGGTGCGTGTGGATTTCCAGGACAGTCAAAGTGAAAGACGAAATCTCCAAAGGTAATCAGGTTGTCACCTAACAAATTTTCATATCCATAGAGGTTCGGAATATGATTGAAAAGGAGACATTCAGTGATCCTATTTTCTGTTTTACTAAGAGGGAGGTATAAGTGAGGTTTTGGACCACTCATTTAAAAGATGTACGTTCGAAATTGAAGGTTGTATTGTGGGTAAGACGTCGGATTATGGAGTTCTTTGGGATGACAACAACTCCACCCTGCGGGAGTGATGAAGGAACGACTTGATGGAGTAACCGGAGAATGCTAGATCTGCGCACTTTATTTCATCGCCTGATCTCTTTAGTCATGTGTCAGTTAGGTCGTAGACGTCAGTATCCTGTCCATGGATAAAGGTATCTATCTCATTGCGCATTTCAAGTTGTCGTCATTGGGCGTTGGATAATGCAATGCTCAGCGGTTGCTCAGACGTCAGGCTTGACGACTTAAGAGAGATTTGAATTATTATTTTTTTTCTCCAAATTTACGGTCCAATTTTCAAATTGATGTGAAGGAAAGATCGAAAACGAGATAATTAATTTTTCTTCCCTTTCTGTGTCGGTCAGGTTTGACAGATTTTCTGTTTCCGCCTATTTAGATTTAAGGAAAGATGGATGTTATTCCCAGGCTTACAACGGGCACGGAAAGGCAATTTAACAAGTATTTTTGGAGATGTATATTATTAGACAAGATGTAGCATTACATGTCGTACATTAAACAGCTAGACGGAAACCGTTATTATGAACTCTAACTCTGAAGCCAACATTTTTGAAGGAAGCCGTGGTAGTTGATAGTCTACCTCCAATCCATTATGCGCAATACTCCACGTACTGTTTTCAGGAGTATTTACTTGGCTAAATTACATTCAACATGAGGACTATTTTAATCCATTCATGCCTTGCAAATTTCAAAACCTTGTTGTCTTAGTACGCTTGCATCCTTTAGAAAAATAATGTTAAAAAATTGATTTTAGTATATGGATCAGCTTATCGTACATCTTATATTAAGGTGCATGGTTGTGACGGGCTATTCTCGCAGCGCAGAAGTAAAAATAAAAGTCGGTAATCTATACTGTATACACGGTGAAAGATAACAATGTTATTACCATTTAAGTTAGATTAAAGAATAAATTCACAGTGAAAGCATTATTTGAATGATAAAAAATAGAATATTGACTACTAATGTCTTTGTTAATTGTGTGCCTCATATTACAGGGCCTGATATGGTCAAGTGAGGTTTTTCTCCCCCCTCCAAAATTTCAAAAGTGTCCTGATTTTCTTACAATGGGCTCCGAAGCAAACGTCTGTGCATATCTTTACTCACATTGTGCGTACTACCCAAAATATTTGTGCAAGAATAAACGATGGTCAAATTTAAAGTGACAAGTGACTGAACGTTTGTGTGTATTTAAGTTTTTTTTTTTTTTAATTAGCGGGAGCGGTAAAGAACACATTTATCTGCCCCATCTAGGTCAGATCCGGCACTACAATTAAAATATAGTGTAAATACAAAATGCTTTATAATATTTTGTTAAAGTTCATAAGAGGTATCTAAAATTGTATTGCTTTAACTACATTTATACAATGATTAAAATATTCAGATGACAATATGTTTCACGAAATAATGATGAAGTGGGCATTATTTTGTAAAATAATTGATGTAAGTTTTATAGTAAGTAGCATAGTTTTGGACCAAATCTATACTGGTAACATCATGCGAGAAACTTACCGCGTTAATGACTACAAATATAATAAAATAATACAAAACTGCACTAAGAAAATTATCAAAATTGTTAATATGCTGTTCTCTAATCCATATATGTCATAACTAGATTATATATGTTTTTTATTTTTAAGTTATATACTTAACATTGCACAATAGTGCATTATGAACAGAGATATGATTAATTCACAGTTTGATGTCATTTAGCATGCCTAAAATATGATCAGAATTTAAAAAGAACATGTCACGTAAATATACTACTACTACTACTACTACTACTACTAAATTGTTGTTGAAGATATTGTTGATGCAAATACAATATAATAATTCTTAAATCATAAAGGTATAACTTATTATATTTATTAAAATTTATTTCTTTCTTTCATAATCTGATTAAATGTCTTAATTTTAAAATGAAGATACAAATATCAGCCATTATTCTACAAAATTGTTTATATTTTTTGGTTATTTATTTTTGGGCTGGTAAAAGAAAATGCTATCACCTGGATATTTTAATAATCTTTAAACTATGCACACATTTTGTACATGTTCTTTTTGTTCTCTATATTACTACTACTACTGCTGCTACTACTACTACTACTACTACTACTACTACTACTACTACTACTACTACTACTACTACTACTAATAATAATAATAATAATAAAAATAATATCTCTTTTCCATGGAGTAAACATAGTGACATGTTAAATTACACTTAAGTATGAGTTTAAAAAAATATTTTATAGCTATTTTATAATCAGACTGCATTAAAAATCTGGCAGGTGGTAAAATAATAAAGTGCATTTTTTTACTTACATTTTATTGTATTGATACAGAGAGTTTTGTTGTTTATTTATTTTAATATTTAAAGTGATTGGTGTATTGCATGTTGTATAAATTTTAGATAGACCAATTTTTATTTTACTTAGGTAAACATCCGTTACGTAAACACGCACACAAGGAAGTATATGGCCTATTCCATTCACATAAATATTTCTTTAGCAATGTTGACAACATTGTTTTTTCTCTCGAAATTATCAAAAGTTTGTGCTGACAAGCTAAGTTTGGTTTTGAAAACTTGGTTAGGGTATGACTCGCAATGGACCTGAGGCAGACTTTGATAAAGAGTTCGGCTTGTAATCCAGAGGGACGCAGGATGTTTCGATACTCGTCCGGGCCAGTCTGGGTCATCGGGAAAGGTACTTGGCCAATAGAGTATGAAAAGTGCCGTTAAAAACTACTAAAAAACCATACTTTTTCACATGTAAATGCTATATATACTCGGTGAGAGTAGCATCATGCTTGAGTAACCTTGAGTAACCAGCCGCATGATTGCCATACATATATGATTCATTTTTGGTTAATTACCTTAATGAACCACACCAACTGAGGCTCAAAACAAATTGAATGTGCACATTCGCCTAGGCGGATAAATCAACCTAACATCTACGATACTAGCTGGTGGCAATGATATCGCCTAGTCATTAAAAAGCTGCAAAAGTCTGCAGCAAATTTGACTGCAAACGTCGTTGTACATTTTATACACTTTCCTTTACTTCTCGCAGCTATTGAACGACTGTCGTCTGAACGGTTATATTGGCGGTATGTACATACTATTTCCGGCTCAGATACAATATTTAGCGACTTGTTAACCTTCGTATAGTACAGCCAGCCATCACGATGCCATTTTGAATTTCGCGCTTGATATGGCTATTACTAAATACCAGTAAGTGTTTAAACTTACACAAGTATGTTCCGGAAAGATCTGTATACAGCAAAGCTGATTTTTTTTTGTGGGGGGGGGGGAGGGGATCTGATTTATTGGACTATCATCCGCCCTGCATTTGCCATACCCTTCCACAGCTACAGCAGTGATTTTAATATATTCAGCTACACTGGTAACTGTATGAGAGCTTCCCAATCCATCAGATATAATAATAGTATTCACTACATATTATTCAAGATGTAATAGCATTCACTACATATTATTCAAGATGTAATAGTATTCACTGCATATTATTCAAGATGTAATAGTATTCACTACATATTAATCAAGATGTAATAGTATTTACTGAAGATTATTAAGGATCTAATAGCATAAATTGCAGATGTTGAAAATAAAATAACCTTTGTTGACAAAAATCGATTTGTGTAGTTGTTTTGTTTTCTTTTTTGGCATGCGTGACTTGTTAGCTCTTTCCATACTTGACTGTAAAACACATATAAGAAATGCCATCTTTTTCAGTTCACATCATTTGCTGTTTCCAATTTTGTGATTTTCCTACATAATACGGTATATTGTTAATTTAAACGTAAGTAGTCAGAAAGTTATATTTTGAAGGAGTAAAAGTAAAACGTTTCTTCAATGTTCACTATTTTACACTACCAATTAGTATGGTAGTGATTTAGATTTTCCCGTGGGGAAGGAATGGTGCCACACCCCCACAGGCACTTATGCATACAAAGTATGCTATTTAATTTGGTCGTCATTTCTCACCCCTAGAAGGGGCTATGGACATGAATGAGAGACCTAGGTGAGTGGGAGTAGAACAGCCACGCACTCAACCCTATCAACCTATCGGAAGCTGCAGTGCTAGAGGTGCAATGGCACCAAATGATGACTAGAGAAAAATGGTTTTCACGTCTAGTCTTTTGCTGGTGTTGATGTCTGGCCGAGGAAAAGGATCTGTAAACTGGCACGCCCTAGCTTTATCAAACAGAGTCCAGTTGTTGCTAGTGGACACCCTATACCAATATTGTGTAAGCCACCTGTGCAATTGAGTCAATCTTTCAAGTTATATTTTTTCCTAATCATCCTAACATTCTAATTTTTGTCTAGTACAGAGTGTACGTTTGGTGTGTTCCCTATAAATTTTGTAAACTAGGTATGTCAAGTGACATGGGTAGGTTGGTCAATGTCAGGTTAAATGGGTTGTTAATTTTGATGGTGGAGAGCCAAAAATGATCAAGTTTGATTTTGAAGGACGAGATTGTCGAATAGAGTTTCTGAGCCAAAAGGAAACTCTGTAAGCATAAATAGCCCTTAAAAGGGCTTTTTGATGGAGTGTTACAGGGTGTAACTGTAGTTTCCTCTTTCTTCTGGTGAATCCCTGTGTCCTTTTTGGGTGTCTTGCTTTTGTTGTTGTTCCTCTATCTTGATGTTGCCTCCTCCCGTCGTGTCCATTCCGTGTTCTTCCTTAACAATTTGGAATACTTTGTGCTGTTATTAAAGTAGAGTATACAACCTCATATGACAGCCTATTCTCGCGTTGGTAGTTATTCAACGTAAAAATTTAGTTTTTAAAGTAATTAAGGTAATTGTGTGAATTTTTATTTCAGCGTGAGCTGTCTTGCTAGATGGTCAGGTTTGACCATCTAAATCATGTTATAGGCCTTAGTTCTTATGGCTTAGTTTATGATGCAGCCTTGTGCTGCGGAGCCTGATAGTCTGGGTATTGACTACCTTATAATGTTATTAATTTAAGGATCTGACTTAGAATAAATAACTTTATTTGCAACATTGTGTCGCCGGGCCTGATAGTCTTTGGATGTTGAGACTACCTCATAATATCTATTTGAGGCCATAAAGCGGGAGACTCTTTTAAATGGTCACGTTTAGACCATAAGGATATCCCGGATTTTTGGGGTTCTAATCTGAATTGTAATCTTAGTTTAGTTGTATAAATGCTGTCAATGAGGCTGTATATAGGGAGAGTTGTAAGAGCAGACAGAAGAGAGGTGGTTTCCTAGACACTTGTTTGTTAATTTTATATTCTTCTATACGTTGTTATTTTGGATATTTCAATGTTCAGCTTTTTGCCTGGTAATTTCATTAACCTTACAGCATCCTGTTAGGTTTGGTTAGCACAGGTATCATCCTTAGTACGTTTTACCCAGCGTAGTGTAGGTGTGCTCCCCTTACGGAGTAACGGAGTCCCTTCTGATCCTGTACATTCCCATTCCGTGTGGATATGATTTTTTGAAAATATAAGGTTAAGAACCAGGATTATTGTGTTATTTGGTCCTAGTGTAATTTAATATTTTAATCTTATATTTTATCGATAAACCCTGATGTTCTAAGTAATTCTATTATATTTTGAATTGTTTTTTGAGGGTTAGTGTTATTTAATTGAATTACTTCCAGGTATGTACTTTGTGCAGAGATGTTTAGTTTTTTGAGAGTCGATTAATTTCATGATTTGGTTAATTTGCGCAAGGAAATTTTTCCTAGATTTAGTGTTATTATTTTTAATGGAAGTAAGGACGCTAAGCGAGTCACTAATAATCAAAGTCTTGTTTCGTGTGTTATCATGTATCCATTTTAAAGATTCAAGGATGGCCCAGAATTCAGCTGTTTAAATGGAACAGTGGTCTGGAAGACGACTGCCCATTTGGATATTATGTTCTGGTATGACCCAGGCTGCAGCTGTTTTGAAAGGATTTGTAATTTTGGAGCCATCCGTGTAAATTTGTGTATAATTTTGGTACTGGTTCTCAATAGTTTCCATTGCTTGTGTTTTTAGGTACTGTTTTCGATTTTCTTTGTTACATTTTCCTACAAGGGAGGTATTTACTTTTATTGGTACATTATTCCAAGGTTCTTTTTCAGTTATTTGATTTGTTTCTACTTGGAATATATCTACTGGTATTTGATGTTTTAATTCATGTACTATTTTTCCAAAAGATTTTTTGTTTTTTAGGGTTTTTAGAAAGGGGGTGTTACATTTATTAATAGCCACCAGGGTGGGGTGCGTTTTATCATGTGTCGACAGTAGAGTTGCATATCTCAATATGAGTTTCTGCCTCCTTAAGTGTAATGGCGGATCCCCAGTCAAGACCTGCAACTCGGCTGTGGATGTGGATGGTAGTGCACCATTAGCTACGAGTAGGGCTTTCCTCTGTATTTTATTTAATTTGTTGAGTTGACTGATGGAAGCCCTGGTATAAACTTGGCATCCATAGTCTAGTTTTGATCTTATTAATGCCCTGTATAAAGTCAAAATTGTTTTTTGATTGGCACCCCACTGCGTTCCTTTGAGGCTTCTTAACAGATTTAGGTCTTGATTACATCTTTTAACTAAGTCGTCGATATGGTGAGCCCATGTTAGATGTTCATCAAAGTACATACCCAGAAATTTGGCTACTTTTACGAATTTAATTTCATGATTTTGTATATTAAGTTTAGGATAGACTTTGAAATGCCTATGAGGAGAGAACAGTACAGCTACCGGTTTTGTGTGCGAAAATTTGAATCCCCACTTGTCAGCATATTTTCCGATTTTGTTAAGGCTGTTTTTTTTATTATTTCAGCCATGTGTTGGTGGTTGGAGGGGTTGCTTGCTCTCCATGGTCCACTATCATCCGCAAATTGGGATAATCCAATTTGGGGTGTTGCCAGATTTAAATCAAGGTCATTTATCATAAGGTTAAATAGGGTGGGGCTGAGAACACTTCCTTAAGGAGTTCCATTTTCAAGGGTGTGTTCTTCAGAGCAAGTTGCCCCTACCCTGGTTATAATTTTGCTGTCCGTTAAGAAATTTTGTATAAAATTAAATATTCGACCTGTAATACCTTAATGGTTTAATTTAGCTATAAGACCTTTGGTCCATACAAGGTCGAAAGCTTTTTCCAGATCTAGAAATACCGCAATTAAGTTTCAATCCGCTTTTTTGTTGTTGTTGAAAGCAAGCTTAATAGCGTATTCTAATTTTATTAATTGATCCGTAGTGGATCTGTTATTTCTAAACCCACACTGATTTGGAGATATCAAGTTATTGCTCTCCAAGTGGTGTTTAAGTCTATTGGTGATAATAGTTTCCATGATTTTGCAGATGTTATTAGCAAGTGATATAGGTCTGTATGATTGGAAGTTATTTCGATCTTTATTTGGTTTTAAAATGGGGATTACTATCGCTGTTTTCCATTTTTTAGGTAGCCTTCCTGTGTCCCAGATTATGTTTAGCATTTTTATGATCAGTTTTACTAGGTTTAGAGGTAAGTTTTTATATATTACATAACCTATTTGATCTTCCCCAGGTGAGGTTTCACGTTTAGTTTTTAGTGCTTGATCCCATTCATGGATGGTGATTTCTTTATTTAAGTGGGAAGTTTTGGGTCCTAGATCTTGAAACATGTGTCTAAATTTAATTTCCGTTTGAGTTCTATGTTTTTGAAATTCTATGGTATGGTTATTATTGCTGCTCATGTTTTTAAAATGTAGTGCTAGTGAGTCAGCTTGTTCATTAGAATTACTGGTATTGTTTATTTTAGGGGTGCTGTTAGTGTGCTTTCCCCCTTTGGTTCTAATTTTGTCCCGTACTTGTTGGAGTTTGTTCTAAAATTAATTGTACTGCAGTATTTTTGCCAAGTTTGTTCTTTGGACTGCTTAATTGGATATTTGAGCTTATTTATTATCATGATTTTTGTACTCGAAAAAGTGAGTAGCAATATTAATTCTTTTAAATTTATTTAAAGCTCTAATTTTGGCTTGTCGAGTTTGTTTAATTTCATTATTCCACCATGGTACACTAAGTTTTTTTCTGTTGACAGCTAGTTTTAGGTATAGTGTTAGTGGCGGCCTGAATTATGATCTTAATTAAATTGTCATAATATATGTCAATATCATTAGATTCTATGTCTAATGGGTTGATGTTATTTAATATTTTTTGAAAGGAGTCCCAATCAGCTCTAGAGTAATTCCACCTGGGTATTTTAATATTGGATTCGAACTGGACGGCCATCTGCAGGGTGGTAATTATTGGGAAGTGGTCGCTTCCCATGGGGTCAGATTGGTCCACCTCCCATTTCGCCACCTGCGCCAGTCCGGGCGTGCACAAGGTGAGGTCAATGGCGGACATGGTGCCGTCCACCGGACTAAGTCTGGTTTTGGTTCCATCATTAAGTAGAGTAAGGGTGGATTCAGTAATCCATTCCTCCACACATTTCCCCCTTCCGTCCGCCACCTCCGCCCCCCCCCCCACGCCTCGTGATAGGCATTGAAATTTCCGCAGATAATCGCCAGCCCGGTTTCAATATATTGAGTTAATGCTTTAAGTGCCAAAGAATGAGTGTTTTTATTGTCCCCTCAAGGATCATAAACATTAAATATTTGAATTTTAGTATTTCCGGTGTTTATTAATAGAGATTGAATTTCTATTAGGGAGTTGCTAACTTTCTTAGATTTTATTGGTATTATGTTAACAGATGGTACGGTGTTATTTACGAATATGGCTAATCCTCCCCCCGGGCCTTCCTTTATATGTTGGAAATAGCCTGGGGAGTAGCCTGTAATTGATGGCAATGTTTTCGAGTTTGCAGAAAGTTTGGTTTCTTGAATGCAAATGATGTCAGGTTTATAGATAGTGTTAATGAGTTTTAGTTTTAGTTCATTAATATTGCCTGACAATACTCTTGCATTCCATTGCCATATAATAACGTTCCCTTTTGGTGTATTATTCATTTTTATTAGGGACGTTTATTGGAATTTGATGCTCAGTTTGGGTTAGGACATTCTAGATCGATGATTGAATGTTATTTTGTGCTCTTGGGTCAGTTAAATTTAAATCATCAATCAATTTGTCCAGCCTAATAATGACTATACCCAATTTTGAAAATATTGCAGCCTGGTTTGTTAGATTGTTGTTATTGTTGTTTTTATTGTTATTGAGCTTGTCCTTTGTTAGGTTTAATTTGTTTTTCTGTGTATTTGCTAATGGCGTTATTTGTTTTTTTATTTTTTAATGGAGTTGTCATATGTAACTTTAGCTGTTTTATAATTTAGATATCGAGAGTTCAATATCCCTTTTATAGCCTGTTCCCTAATGGTATATGGACATTTAGTGGATTGAGGGAGATGTTGGCATCTACAGTTAGAGCATTTTGGGTTTTTCCTGTTACATTCCCTTTGGTGGTGCCCCCCGCATTTATTGCATTTGTTTTGAAATTTACAGGTAACCTTATAGTGGCCCCAATGTTTGCAGTTTTGGCAGAATCTTGGTTTGTTTACATATGGTTCTAATCTGTATCTTGTGCCAGTTGTACCTAATTTGATTAGCGTTGGCAAGGGTTGGGGGTTTCCAAAACAGTAATGTTTTTGTTTTTGTTTGGTTTTTTGGTTCCTATTCGATCATTTTTGGTAATGTGGTTCCCTCCTTCCTGTAGTTTATGGGAGATCTCTAGATTGGTTAGTCCTCTGAGTTTACCAGTTAATTTAAGTACCGCTTTGTGTGTAATCGTTTGCGGTACATTCTTGGTGGTGGCGGTAGTGCCCTTGTTTGTTTGTTTAGTTTTGATAGTGCCTTGTACTTGTTTGTGTGGTTCCACTATAACCGGCATACCACAGAGTTGTTCTTTTTCCAAGTATTTAGCTACTTGACCTCTGTTGCTGCAGTGAATAATAATGTATTGTTGATTTGGTCTAATTAATTTACTCTGCCCCGAGTGAACTTTTAGGAGGGCCCTAGCAATACTATTTGTTGATAAATGGTTGAATTGTACTGATCTGCTTTTAATGTACAGCGTTAGGTTCAGATTGTGATAGTTTTGTTTCTTATTTGATGCCTTCCTGGTTGTATTATTTGATGCCTTCCTGGTTGTAAGTTTTAATGTGTGGCATTTTTTTTTTTTTTTGGGGGGGGGGTAATGGCTTTTTGCCTTTGTCTTTTCCATTCCATGCTTTTTTGATGTTTGATTGAGGGGAAGTGTTAATTTGGGATGGATAAATTGAGTCTGCCTCTGATAGTTGTTTAGATGGTCCCGGGGTCTGACTGGAGTGAAATACAGGAGCTTTAGATTTTGAATTATTGCCTTCAGGTGTGTTGGAAACTCCCAGGGGGGCCTTTGTGTTCGGCCTGAGCACATGGTTCGCTTTAGTGCTAGCGACTTTTGCGTAAGTAGGCTTGTAACACGAGATGTTGATTCCTATCGGTTTCTTGATGGGGAGACGGCCATGATGTTGAAATTAGGGGTGGGGGTGCTGTTTAGGTGGCAGGGTCCAGTTTCGTAAATTGGCCCCTGGCAAATTTCTTAACATAAGGGTATGGTGTGAGTTTTTGAGCTACTATTGTGTAATAATTAAAGATATGGATAAATTTGTGAACTAGGTGTTTCAGGCTTGTGTTGTTCTTGAAATTGATGTCAGACATGTACACTTTCCATAGTTACTCTGCAGTATGTTGATTGTGAAATACCAATAGTCGGCTAGGAAGAAGAGCTAGCCTCCCATAGCAGTAGACACGTGGGTTCAAGGCAAGTAGAATATCTCAAAAACGGCATGGATGACAACTATTATGAATTGCATCAAGCTATTTAGTAGACAATGTTTTTCAAAATTTTCATCTAGGAAAAGGGCTTGCGTTTGCACTGTGAGCACCACATGCTGTCAAAAATGGCCTTCGGATGTGAAAAATGCATGTATAAAATAGGGGTTGGGGTACATAAATATTTTATTCTAAGAACTTCAGTAGACTTGTCAGGCCATGTGTGTGATATGATTATGTTGCACTACATAATACCTATCCAGAAATATGTACCTTTTTGACCTCACTCGCGTATTATATTTTTAATGAATTTTTATATTAGGCAGGTTCATGCGACATTAAATTTGTACATAAAAACTGGACCCTGCCCCCTTACACTAAATTCAGTCTGTTCCAAAGTGGCGTCCAATGATTCGTCATTAATTATTTTGTCATACAAGTTGAATTCTATTGGGGAGAGCGGATTTAGTTTTTCTGCTTCTTTTTTAATTAAATTTAGTTCGGGAGTCGAAATAAATTGGAGTTTTCTTAAGTGCACCTCCCATTTTTTTGCATTTTTGCTGGTGTCTATTATTCCTATTTTCAATTCTGGACTTGTTTCTTGATTAACTTTGGTGTTAAGTTGAGCTGCCCTTTTCTCCAAGGCGTTACCATTCAAATTAAGGCGGCTTCTTGATTTAAATGCCTGTTTAGTTGATGTGGAGTTCATTTTCTTTGTTTAGTTTCACTTAAAGTTAAGTGGAATTTATAGTGTTAAGTTAAATTAAAAAATGAAGTTTAAAGTACAGATTAAATCCTGATTTACACCTAAAGTTTGAAGTTTAAAGTGTTTAGGGATAGAAAGTTAAAGGTATAGCGTTAGAAGTAAAAGGTAGTAACTGATAACAGCACAAAGTTTGAAATACCCGGAGGTCTATGAAAATACCTGCAAAGTTATTGTTGGTAGACGAAATGGCTGGAAGCTGGCGTCCTAATTGCAGTTGAAATGGTGAAGTAGTAATCCTTGTTTCCACAGTTCAGTGACGGTTGTCTTCCGCTGTTGATCCTCATGATTCTCCCCAGCATTTAGCTGGTTTGAATCTAAGAGGAACACCGTCTATTGCGAAAATGTATTATGAGGTGCAGTGGTACCCTGTCCACCCGTGTGTGCGGTTAATGGTATTTTATATTTGTGTTAATTTTTTTTTTAATAGAATTTAGATGACGGTTTATCTTTGCTTTGTTTATCAAATTGTCATAGTTACTTTACCCATAAAGGAAGTTAGTCTGATGGTACTTTCAAATTCTCTATTCGTGCTGTAGAGAGTAATGATTTCCTTACAATCTAATTCCTTAAACTTAGGATCGTACTCTTCTCCCTAGGAACTATGGGGTTCCAGGGCTAATTTCCGCTCCTTTTTTGTTATTGAGTAGTTAGTGTTATTATTTCCCAGTTGGCTTTGCCAGAGCCATTTGTCCATATATGTGAGTGTATTGTGTTTTTAGTTGGTGTGTTATGAGGTTTTTGTTGTATGGACAGCACTATCTAGGCCGCATTCTGAGTTGGATTCTTATCTACTCTTTTGGTGTTTGTTTTGAATTGTTTTGGGGGGTTTTTTTTGTTTTTTTTTTAAAAATACGGTTATGTCCAAAATGGGTTTCTTTTACTTCGAAAAAAGGTGTGTGTGTGATTTATTTAGATAATTTATGTGGTGTATGTGTCTATCTTTGGTTTTAAATGCTGTGGCATTGAGGCTTTTTTCCTAGTGAGGTGTGTTGTGTTTTTGTTGGTTTCTTGGGGGAATCGTGGTTGTATTATCGTTTCATGGAGTTGTAGATATAATTTGAAATAGTCCTTTGCGGGCTATTATTCAGTGTATGGGGTAGTTCGCATGGGTCTATAGACCCTTTTTGAGATTTGGTATGTACGGTAGTACGAGGGGGGGGGGGGGGGTTGTATCATTTACCACTCTTCTTTTCTCTCCCCCTTTTTTGTTATGGTCATTATTGTTAATTTTTTGTTAGTGGTGATGAGAGGCTAGTGTCTCTGTCATTATTTATGTGTCAATTTGTGTTTTGGATGTATGTTGGTTTGTTTTGTTGGGGAGAATATTTTTTGAGTACGTGCTTTCTGTGTGGGGTTGACTGTTTGTTTTTGATTGTAGATTAGGTTAAATTATTGTCTCCTGTCTGGTTAATGAGGGGCTGGCGTCGTTGTGTATTGTTTGTATGTTTGATTTAGTTGGTTTTTATTTGTATTGTTCCGTTTGGGGGGGGGACTTAGTAATTAGTCTATGTCATTAAGTTGGGGGATGTGTTGGTGTATGTTGTATTGGGGGGGGGGGTATATTTAGTTCAGGCGGGTCTTTTGTGACCCTCATTCGAAAATGTATCTTTTATTAGTTGGCCACAGCATTATTGCCCGTTACGCTGGGTATACCTTTCCTAGGCTCCCCCGTAATTTGGGGATTTGTTTTTATTGTTTGTGCGGTGCTTGGGTTAGCACCTTCCTGCAGTTAGGGTTCCCAGGAATAGTTCCGGATGCTGTTTTTATTCAATTAGGAGAGAACGAAATTCACTTGAAGCCCCACGAACAGATTGTGGACGAATTGGTGGGACTTTGTCTGTGGTATCGCGTCCTTGGGGCACGGTACATCTTTGTGGGCGAGTTGCTTCCCAGAGTGCGTCCGAGGGGGATATCCAGAGTAGCATACAGGGCGAAAGTGCGCTGCATTAATGGACATCTCCGGCGGTGTTTGCGGGATATTCCAGGGATTTTTTGTGTAAGAAATTCAGGATTCCGATTTTCTTATTTGGATTATGATGGGGACGGTTGTCTTGAAGTAGGAATGGAAGCGGCAGGCTATGGTCGGCTATAGTAGCGTTGGTTCCGAAATCTGGTAATAGGTTCCTAGAGCACGAGGCGAAGTCTTAAGCGGAGCTGTGTGGCACGTCTTATCTTCTCAGTGGTGAGGCTGCGAGTGAGATGTCACAAACCTAGAATTCATGGCAATGAAGCTAATAGTAAATACTCCATGACGATAATAATTGTTTTAGGTTCAAACACCATTTTTCAGCGCATGATAGGCGACCAGTGTAATTCTTGTAAAAAGAACCCGATAAAGCCCGTGTTTGCACCAACGATTCACTGCAAACTCGTCCTTTTATTTACCTAACAATTGTCAGAAACCACAATGTTATGAATCGCCAGGTACATTTCCATTTAGCAAAGTTGTGTAAACAAATTTGTCATGTTCAATGTAAGACCAATACAAAATTTTGTATTGAGGATGATACACATACCATTTTATGAAATTTCTTTCGCCCTTACCATCATCTTCATATCTAGTTATAAGATATTTCGACTCAGGTGGACGAATTTAGTGAGTCAGAAACGAAACTTTAAAAAAACAAAACAACCGAACGTGATATTCCTAATGTCACCAGAAAACTTGATAGACTAATTAATTGAAAATATCGTCCTAATAATTGAAACAGTTTCGCAAATACAATGGTTTAGATTTCACACATAGTTATGACACACATATACTGAATACCATTATTTTCATGTTAACAATATTTTGCCGCTTCAAATTGTAATACTTTTCCAGCATACAGTACGCTGCTTATTTAAACGTAAATAATCAAAAAACGTTTTGATCTAAGGAGTAAGGGAAACCATATTTATTCGCCTGAGTCAACGTGCGCATAACACCAGTTTCTGTTTTTCAAGTCTTTAGGTGCAAACGATTTTTAATTAGTGTAGTGCTTTGCCATATCCCAGCTTATGAAACGACCTATACTAAATTAGTAGTATCACGCTGTGTCCTATTATGTACTTATCTATGTTGGAAACGGCGCAAGAATTTAAAACCACCATAATTGTATGAATTGCTAAGCAGATTACCATTTAGAAAAAAGTTTTGTAAAGTTTGTTTTGATGTTTTTTCTTTGAATTAATGCATCATTTTGTATTTATAATCTAGAAGACTTCGTGAAATCGTGCTTTTGGAAATACGAAACTATTTTGGTAATAAGATACAATTTCGGATTATTTCAGAATCATAACCATAACGAGAATGTTGCTGAGATGGAGACGCAAGTCGTTAACATTAGGGCATTTAACCTGAGAAAGATGGGATACAGTTGTCTCGAAGAATGGGTGGCAAATCCAAATCACATGTACATCGGCCGTGCCAATCCGTATGTGAAAGGGGCTTCACAGAGCAAATGGGCCAATCCTTTTACCGTAAAGAAATACAGCAGAGATGAATGTATTAAATTATACGAGCAGCATATTACATCTGATCGGCATCTAATGGCGGCACTTCCTGAACTCAAAGGGAAGACGCTTGGTTGTTGGTGCCACCCAGAACCATGTCACGGTCACGTACTACAAAGACTGGTTTCCAAACACTGTTAACCAAAAGAGACTGAATATCATGAATCACAACTGCCCAGACAAATGCAGGCCATGAATAAAGAGGTCTAATAAACTGAATTGGACTTTCCGATACATGCAATCAGCTATAAGCTTTTTAACAGTACTCGCACTTATTTTGCACATAAAATGCTCCATATAAACGTTGAGCCAGAGAGTCATGTATCAGGTCGTGATGCGCATGTACATTTCCTTGGAAGTAATATATTTATTGTCAAATTTATTTCTGGTAATATTGTTATCTCTTGTGCTCAATATTCAACTTTTCCTAACATTTTAACGAATTTTATTCATAATAAAGATTTGTGAAAATGGAAAAATGGAAATGGAGTTTATCCTTTATTTTCCTGGCACACCGTAGTAGGATATTAACTTAGCGATAGACCAACGCCAGCTAATGTTAACCATTTTAGAACACAGCCTTGGTGGTGCATTGTGGCGATTGTACTTAGAAATACTGTTAGGTCTGAATTGCTATTGTTAACATGTATGTTGTTTTGCACTTGCATCAAACTTTTCTTGTGGATGAATTGTTTTAGCAGAACAGTCAAGGTTATCGGAATGTCAAAACTAGGTTTAGTTCTGCAGTGTATAAAGCCAAGAAAGCTACTCGAGTGTTACTCTTTATAATTGTTATATGTTATCTTATGGGAAAAAATGAAAACTTGTACCTGCGAGAAGATGTTGATATTGATTATTGTGAGAGTAATTTTATACTAAAATCACACACCATGATGACCAATAGCAGAAAGAGCATAAAAGTCGTATTGTATTGTCTCGATACAGCAGTACTCCGTCTATACTATATAATCGTATTGTATTGTCTCGATACAGCAGTACTCCGTCTATACTATATAATCGTATTGTATTGTCTCGATACAGCAGTACTCCGTCTATACTATATAATCGTATTGTATTGTCTCGATACAGCAGTACTCCGTCTATACTATATAATCGTACTGTATTGTCTCGATACAGCAGTACTCCGTCTATACTATATAATCGTATTGTATTGTCTCGATACAGCAGTACTCCGTCTATACTATATAATCGTATTGTATTGTCTCGATACAGCAGTACTCCGTCTATACTATATAATCGTACTGTATTGTCTCGATACAGCAGTACTCCGTCTATACTATATAATCGTATTGTATTGTCTCGATACAGCAGTACTCCGTCTATACTATATAATCGTATTGTATTGTCTCGATACAGCAGTACTCCGTCTATACTATATAATCGTATTGTATTGTCTCGATACAGCAGTACTCCGTCTATACTATATAATCGTACTGTATTGTCTCGATACAGCAGTAGTCCGTCTATACTATATAATCGTACTGTTTTGTCTCGATACAGCAGTACTCCGTCTATACTATATAATCGTATTGTATTGTCTCGATACAGCAGTACTCCGTCTATACTATATAATCGTACTGTTTTGTCTCGATACAGCAGTACTCCGTCTATACTATATAATCGTACTGTTTTGTCTCGATACAGCAGTACACCGTCTATAATATATAATCGTACTGTTTTGTCTCGATACAGCAGTACTCCGTCTATACTATATAATCGTATTGTATTGTCTCGATACAGCAGTACTCCGTCTATACTATATAATCGTATTGTATTGTCTCGATACAGCAGTACTCCGTCTATACTATATAATCGTACTGTTTTGTCTCGATACAGCAGTACTCCGTCTATAATATATAATCGTACTGTATTGTCTCGATACAGCAGTACTCCGTCTATACTATATAATCGTACTGTATTGTCTCGATACAGCAGTACTCCGTCTATAATATATAATCGTATTGTATTGTCTCGATACAGCAGTACTCCGTCTATACTATATAATCGTATTGTATTGTCTCGATACAGCAGTACTCCGTCTATAATATATAATCGTATTGTATTGTCTCGATACAGCAGTACTCCGTCTATACTATATAATCGTATTGTATTGTCTCGATACAGCAGTACTCCGTCTATACTATATAATCGTATTGTATTGTCTCGATACAGCAGTACTCCGTCTTTACTATATAATCGTATTGTATTGTTTCGATACAGCAGTACTCCGTCTATACTATATAATCGTATTGTATTGTCTCGATACAGCAGTACTCCGTCTATACTATATAATCGTATTGTATTGTCTCGATACAGCAGTACTCCGTCTATACTATATAATCGTATTGTATTGTCTCGATACAGCAGTACTCCGTCTATACTATATAATCGTACTGTTTTGTCTCGATACAGCAGTACTCCGTCTATACTATATAATCGTACTGTTTTGTCTCGATACAGCAGTACTCCGTCTATACTATATAATCGTACTGTTTTGTCTCGATACAGCAGTACTCCGTCTATACTATATAATCGTACTGTATTGTCTCGATACAGCAGTACTCCGTCTATACTATATAATCGTACTGTATTGTCTCGATACAGCAGTACTCCGTCTATACTATATAATCGTACTGTATTGTCTCGATACAGCAGTACTCCGTCTATACTATATAATCGTATTGTATTGTCTCGATACAGCAGTACTCCGTCTATACTATATAATCGTATTGTATTGTCTCGATACAGCAGTACTCCGTCTATACTATATAATCGTATTGTATTGTCTCGATACAGCAGTACTCCGTCTATACTATATAATCGTATTGTATTGTCTCGATACAGCAGTACTCCGTCTATACTATATAATCGTATTGTATTGTCTCGATACAGCAGTACTCCGTCTATACTATATAATCGTATTGTATTGTCTCGATACAGCAGTACTCCGTCTATACTATATAATCGTACTGTATTGTCTCGATACAGCAGTACTCCGTCTATAATATATAATCGTACTGTATTGTCTCGATACAGCAGTACTCCGTCTATAATATATAATCGTACTGTATTGTCTCGATACAGCAGTACTCCGTCTATACTATATAATCGTACTGTATTGTCTCGATACAGCAGTACTCCGTCTATACTATATAATCGTATTGTATTGTCTCGATACAGCAGTACTCCGTCTATACTATATAATCGTATTGTATTGTCTCGATACAGCAGTACTCCGTCTATACTATATAATCGTACTGTATTGTCTCGATACAGCAGTACTCCGTCTATACTATATAATCGTACTGTATTGTCTCGATACAGCAGTACTCCGTCTATACTATATAATCGTACTGTATTGTCTCGATACAGCAGTACTCCGTCTATACTATATAATCGTATTGTATTGTCTCGATACAGCAGTACTCCGTCTATACTATATAACCGTATTGTATTGTCTCGAGACAGCAGTACTCCGTCTATACTATATAATCGTACTGTTTTGTCTCGATACAGCAGTACTCCGTCTATACTATATAATCGTACTGTATTGTCTCGATACAGCAGTACTCCGTCTATACTATATAATCGTACTGTATTGTCTCGATACAGCAGTACTCCGTCTATACTATATAATCGTATTGTATTGTCTCGATACAGCAGTACTCCGTCTATACTATATAATCGTATTGTATTGTCTCGATACAGCAGTACTCCGTCTATACTATATAATCGTACTGTATTGTCTCGATACAGCAGTACTCCGTCTATACTATATAATCGTATTGTATTGTCTCGATACAGCAGTACTCCGTCTATACTATATAATCGTACTGTTTTGTCTCGATACAGCAGTACTCCGTCTATACTATATAATCGTACTGTATTGTCTCGATACAGCAGTACTCCGTCTATACTATATAATCGTACTGTTTTGTCTCGATATAGCAGTACTCCGTCTATACTATATAATCGTACTGTATTGTCTCGATACAGCAGTACTCCGTCTATACTATATAATCGTACTGTATTGTCTCGATACAGCAGTACTCCGTCTATACTATATAATCGTATTGTATTGTCTCGATACAGCAGTACTCCGTCTATACTATATAATCGTACTGTTTTGTCTCGATATAGCAGTACTCCGTCTATACTATATAATCGTACTGTATTGTCTCGATACAGCAGTACTCCGTCTATACTATATAATCGTATTGTATTGTCTCGATACAGCAGTACTCCGTCTATACTATATAATCGTATTGTATTGTCTCGATACAGCAGTACTCCGTCTATACTATATAATCGTATTGTATTGTCTCGATACAGCAGTACTCCGTCTATACTATATAATCGTATTGTATTGTCTCGATACAGCAGTACTCCGTCTATACTATATAATCGTATTGTATTGTCTCGATACAGCAGTACTCCGTCTATACTATATAATCGTACTGTATTGTCTCGATACAGCAGTACTCCGTCTATAATATATAATCGTACTGTATTGTCTCGATACAGCAGTACTCCGTCTATAATATATAATCGTACTGTATTGTCTCGATACAGCAGTACTCCGTCTATACTATATAATCGTACTGTATTGTCTCGATACAGCAGTACTCCGTCTATACTATATAATCGTATTGTATTGTCTCGATACAGCAGTACTCCGTCTATACTATATAATCGTATTGTATTGTCTCGATACAGCAGTACTCCGTCTATACTATATAATCGTACTGTATTGTCTCGATACAGCAGTACTCCGTCTATACTATATAATCGTACTGTATTGTCTCGATACAGCAGTACTCCGTCTATACTATATAATCGTACTGTATTGTCTCGATACAGCAGTACTCCGTCTATACTATATAATCGTATTGTATTGTCTCGATACAGCAGTACTCCGTCTATACTATATAATCGTATTGTATTGTCTCGAGACAGCAGTACTCCGTCTATACTATATAATCGTACTGTTTTGTCTCGATACAGCAGTACTCCGTCTATACTATATAATCGTACTGTATTGTCTCGATACAGCAGTACTCCGTCTATACTATATAATCGTACTGTATTGTCTCGATACAGCAGTACTCCGTCTATACTATATAATCGTATTGTATTGTCTCGATACAGCAGTACTCCGTCTATACTATATAATCGTATTGTATTGTCTCGATACAGCAGTACTCCGTCTATACTATATAATCGTACTGTATTGTCTCGATACAGCAGTACTCCGTCTATACTATATAATCGTATTGTATTGTCTCGATACAGCAGTACTCCGTCTATACTATATAATCGTACTGTTTTGTCTCGATACAGCAGTACTCCGTCTATACTATATAATCGTACTGTATTGTCTCGATACAGCAGTACTCCGTCTATACTATATAATCGTACTGTTTTGTCTCGATATAGCAGTACTCCGTCTATACTATATAATCGTACTGTATTGTCTCGATACAGCAGTACTCCGTCTATACTATATAATCGTACTGTATTGTCTCGATACAGCAGTACTCCGTCTATACTATATAATCGTATTGTATTGTCTCGATACAGCAGTACTCCGTCTATACTATATAATCGTACTGTTTTGTCTCGATACAGCAGTACTCCGTCTATACTATATAAACGTACTGTTTTGTCTCGATACAGCAGTACTCCGTCTATACTATATAATCGTATTGTATTGTCTCGATACAGCAGTACTCCGTCTATACTATATAATCGTACTGTTTTGCCTCGACACAGCAGTACTCTATCGATGTTATAGAAGTGTACTGATTTGTCTCGATACAGCAGTACTCCGTCTATACTATATAATCGTATTGTATTGCCTCGACACAGCAGTACTCCGTCTATACTATATAATCGTATTGTATTGTCTCGATACAGCAGTACTCCGTCTATACTATATAATCGTACTGTATTGTCTCGATACAGCAGTACTCCGTCTATACTATATAATCGTACTGTTTTGTCTCGATACAGCAGTACTCCGTCTATACTATATAATCGTATTGTATTGTCTCGATACAGCAGTACTCCGTCTATACTATATAATCGTACTGTTTTGTCTCGATACAGCAGTACTCCGTCTATACTATATAATCGTATTGTATTGTCTCGATACAGCAGTACTCCGTCTATACTATATAATCGTACTGTTTTGCCTCGACACAGCAGTACTCCGTCTATACTATATAATCGTACTGTTTTGCCTCGACACAGCAGTACTCTATCGATGTTATAGAAGTGTACTGTATTGCCTCGTACGTCAATGACAAACTTTACAGGTATTGGAATCAATATTTTATATATATATATATATATATATATATATATATATATATATATATATATATATATATATATATATATATATATATATATATATATATATATATATATATATATATATATATATATATATATACTTATCTTCACTAATCTTGAATGTGCAGTAATATATGAAAGATATGAAAATTGGACCATCTATCATCATAAACCAGATAAGTATTGTTATTTCATTTAGTATGTCCTCACATAGTATACTTTTGTTTTATAAAGCGCGTTATTTCTGAGCTTGAACAATAAAATAGAAACTGCATAACCTTTCAGGCATGGAAATTATTTTTGCCAAGTATATTTAAATTATATTAACGTACGAAAATAAAATAACCTATATATTTGTTATTAATCAATGTAAAATGGGCAATATATTTGCATGAATAAAAATCTTCGGAAATTTTATCATCATTAATGCAATTATGTGCACTAAAATAAGGTTATGTATTGTTTCTTCAAAATTATTTTTTGTATTTGGCAATTTTCTGAAAAATGAAACATCATACTTTTTTTAAAGTATTGTTTTCAGTAATTTTGGAAGGTGATCTTACACTGAACGGCTACCGTAGTGTTCAGCCATCACATTATGATTTTTACTGGGAGAAACAATTCTACTAAGCGCAGTTCGTCTTCGCACGCTAAATTCCATCATAGTAACCATACACACACCTTAGCAGATCGATCAGCTATTTCTATGCTCTAGTCGTGTGAATTTCATTAGCTGCGATAGCAAGCCAACGCATACATCTAAATCAAGTTGTTTAAGGACTCGCGGTGCTCCATGAGTTACCTTAGTGATTCAGTTCCCTTAGCAAACACCATGCTATTAAAAATTCAAAAATACTAAGGGAGATAAGTCATTAAATTCAATAGGTGTCGCTAGGACATAAGCAGCAGAGGGGGCGAATCCTACAAAATTTTTAAACAAGTTTTCAATGAAATCAGGCTTAAAACAATGAAATCAGGCAAAACATCAATGAAATCAATGAAATCAGGCAAAAAAAAAATCAATGAAATCAGGCAAAAAATAATAATGAAAAATCAATGAAATCAATGAAATCAATCTCCATCGTAAAAATCTTCGATTTTCAACCGAATATTTGATCCAGTCCGATACGATATCGTGTCCTAGGGTCATGTAAATTTATTGTTACAAATCCTTGTGGGGCAGACTGAGCATGACTAAAGAAATTTCTAAATTGATTGAAGTCCATATCAGAACACCATGTCTGCCAAATATTTCGTAGCGTATGTGTATCAACTCCATTAAATATTCTAGCTGGGTTTTTTTGTTTATCTAGCATTACATCGTCGTATACAACTAAATTGTTGATACTTCCATCGAGGTCTTCTACTGATGGTGCCTCGTCAATATCGGTTATAAATTCAATAATATCCTCGCCGGCAATCTCTGAAGCGTTTTCATTAAAATCTTTTAGCACTTCATAGCATCGTTGGTCATCTACGCTAGGGGCAATTAAATACAACTTATCCCACTTCATCCATCTCATTATTAAATTGAGCAACAATTGCGTCTTGCCGGATCCAGATGGCCCGATTATAATTGCGCGGATAGAGTTTGGTAGCGCTGCATGATGCTTAACTGGTTCTCTTGTTTTAGTCGCTGAAAAATCAATTATATTCATATCTCTATACATAAATTATGGATCTATATTGTGTGAAGTGTAAAAAACGTACTGGCACAGATGACTTGACGACGATTACAACAAAAAATAACCGATCAGCGCTTTCTGGTAAATGCGTACAATGTAGTACAAAGAAATTTAGATTTGTTTCTAAACCCAAGGAACCTTTAAAAAAAAAACGAGGAGGTGATATCGCTGCCAAATTAGCAAAACTCCCTGGAACCCCATGGGCAAAATACCCCGGAGAAAAGCACCTTCCAGGATATAGCTACTGTGGCCCCGGAACACGATTAGATATCAGACTCAATAATCATAACCAACCCAACCCCGGTGAAGAACCAATAAACGCCATTGATAAGGCCTGTCACCTTCATGATGTTGCTTATAAAAGCAGTAATCTGCAACACAGGCATCTAGCAGATGTGAAATTAATTCATGCGTTGAATGCCATTCCTGATAAATCATTCAAAGAAAAATTGGCTTCCTTTTTGATAAAATCGGCAATGAAAAGCAAATTGATGTTAGGTGCTGGTAATTAATAACAACATGGAATCTATTTATTATTCCCCAAGAGGATACTGGAGGGGTAAATCAGCAATCCATAAACTCGCTAGCGCTGCGAAAGTGAAAAAAACCACTGCGGCGGATTGGTTATCTAAACAGGCACTATGGCAAATTTATCTACCACCGCCTAAACAAATTAATGACTCGCATTTTGATGTGACCGGACCCAATGAAGTTCATCAGGCTGATCTATTATTTTTGCCACATGACCTCGGTTACAAATACGCTCTAACCGTAGTTGATATTGCAAGTCGATACAAAGAAGCAGAACCGTTAAAAACACAATCATCACCTGAAGTGGCTTCTGCATTTGAAAGGATTTATCGAAGGGGTCCCCTGCACTGGCCAAATCTATTACAAATTGATCCTGGCAAGGAATTTCAGGGTGCAGTGTTATCTACAATGAAATATCACAATGTCACTATCAGACGGGGGCATACTGCGCTACATCGTGATCAGGCAATTGTAGAACGGTTTAATAAAACCCTTGCTGAGCGGTTATTTGGATATCAATACGCAAAAGAATTCATCCAAGAAAAAAGATCCCGTGAATGGGTTAAAAGATTACCATCTGTGATTACTGCACTGAATAACGAGATTACTAGAACAATCAACATGAAACCTATCAACGCGATTAAAAAGAAGTCAATACCTGAAAAACCACAAAAAGATTTCAAAGAACCAATTCTTGGTAGTAATGTCATTGTGAGGTACTTATACGAACCAGGAGAGCTTGAAGGGGGTAGAAAAAGGGCTACTGATCCTATTTGGAGTGTTACTGCACACAAGATATCTAGTATAACACGATCTACGGGTAGATCTCCAGTCTATAAACTGGATTCAACTGCCCCTCAGCGGGGTTTTACTAGACAACAATTACAAGTGATTCCTGACGATACTCAATTGCCACCCCATGGTCTTAACTAGCGCCGTTGCGTCTATTGCACTCAAGACAAGTCAACATCACATTATTTCTGACATGACCGAGATTGTTATTTTTTCTGTCTACGGTGAATTGGCGAGGATTCTTATCCGAATACTGCCAACGCATTATACAATTGCAATTTGCGCAGTGATTATTTTGTTGTTTCTTTAAAGTGATTATTAATTCAGCATCAATGTCAAATTCTCGTTGTTTTTTTGTCCTGTTGTTTGTAACCGGAGAGTTTTTTATCAATAATTTTAATATCAATATCATTTATTGTGGTGTCATTATCTTCACCTGACTCTGTCATGACGACAATTCTTCGAAGTTGATTTATTTTTCGTACTCTGGATACTGCAAGATAGACTAAATTTGACCATTCGATGCGATTATCTACCATCCAAACAATTGTATCCGATATAGTCAATCCTTGTGAGGAATGTATTGTTGCTGCGTATCCTAGCGTCCATGGGGATTTATTAGCACGCAATGCATCTTCAACGACATTGATATCAACCAGCACAATATCATTTAATACTAAATTCTGTTTTTCACTTTGTCCTGGAATATCAACTTCAATGTTCTGTTTTCGTGTATCCGATGGCCTATAACAAAGAGGCACTGGAAGTGTTGCAAATTTTTGTTTATGCAATTCAAATAATTTCATCTGAAGTGTGTCCCTGACTATTTTTCTACTTGCAATTATCAAATCATTTGGTCTCCATGTTTCCCAGAAATCATTCATTGGAGTTTCCGTAATTATTTCACGGGCTATTTCACACTGGATTTTATCCAGTTGTAATCTAATTAGTTTCTTAAATTCTTTTAATTTTTCATCAAGTGATCTATGATCGGTATCAATTTCTTCATAATAGTCTACAAAACCCTTTAGCCATTCATGTGGGGATGCACCGACAAATGGTGGTGGTTGGCCGTGATCACCGCACATAACGATTTTTGTATTTTTCAATAACAACCACTCAAGAAATATTTTTAATACATCTTCTGACACTGTGTCTATTTCATCCCAAATGATAATTTCAGGAATAAATTTCTCTCCCATGCGCTCAGGAGTCCATTTATCTCCCTTCCATCGGAAAAAGCTGTGATAGGTACAGGCATTTACCCCTCTCTGTATCATTTCTCTTGCAAGTCTGTGTGTTGGTGTTAGCACAATCATGTTTGGATTTTTCCCACGAAATAACTCAATTGCCCGAGTTGTTTTTCCTGACCCACCACAACCGTTTAAATAAACTGTTTTATACCGGCATATTGGATCAGAAATCGGTGGTGCACTAGAAAATTCTGAACACTGATTGCTTTCTAAATAATTATTTTCAATTGTAACATCTGCTGATTGAATATAATCATGAAGCATTTCCTTCTTAATTCTCCATGACCCCCAATTCTCGTTGCCAGTAGCCTTAAAATCAGCCATTTTGCTATTTATGTAAAATGAATCAGTGGCAACTCTAACTGCGGTGTCAGGAAATTTATTGATCATTGAAAACAGATTAATAGAAGCATAACCGAGCATAGAAGCTCTCAAATGTGTGTACTGCGGATTGTATCCATCATTGTAAGTAACAATTGTACCCAATTTGGTTCCATCGGACATAAATGCATCCTTACGATTGACATATAGACCCTTATTCGTTAAATCCGCGATTACAAAATCGTATTCAGCATTGTCTATAATCAATCGTGAAGAATATCTTGTATTATCGTATTTACCACCCTGGGTAAATTTACCGATTATTCTTGTACTGAGATCTTTTGCGTCATTGTTTCTGATTTCAAATAACTGTTTGGACCAATTCATAATTTGTTGTTCATTAAAATCAGGAAACAGTTTTCGCTGTTCGCTAATTATTTTTTCTAGATCAGGTTGGGGTAACCACACTGATTTCTGTGCTCGATAGGATATAATTGCTTCACTGACAATTAATGATTTTAACATCTTACAATCAAGCATATACCGTAATAACACTATTGGCATCCAGTGTTTTTCAGACATGTGTTTACCAATAAAAACATAACTACACGGATGAAGTCCCTCAGCCATTTAAAATGATACTACACAAGCGAATCCTGTTAAATCAAAATCAGGCAGTGGTCCATTAATAGCAACACGGGCCATTTCGTGTGTGGGGTGTCCAAATCGTTTAAAATATTTCTCGCATTCTCCATACCCAAGAAAACTTCCTGGATAACACGCAATCATATCAGCGGAAATAACGGTTTCAGGGTCGTATTTTGTATTCCATAACCCTCCATGGCTGTATTCAAGACAGGACAATCTGACATCTGATAAAAACTCACTTCGTGTTGGTTTCCACGCGTTTTTCTTCCTAGCAAAATGTGCTGCAATTGATGGTACTGTAAAACAGTTTGCTAATAATTGATCGTTGTCTTCCCCTTCCCCAGAAAACTCACTAGCTAGTTGTTTCATTTGATTATGCAGTTCTTCAGTACGGTACAATTCTCCGTTGGGCCTTACAAACTGATCAAATCTACATTCCTCGTCTGAAGTACTATGAAATAGCCACATTGACACAGGATCGTTTTTACTCAAATGGTAAATAGCATCAAATAATTTCTGCTCTGAAAAAAACTCTTCAGTTTGGGGGATATATTTTACAGTTCTATCCCGTGGGAATATTGTTACTGCAGATGACCACGCGTGTTCGTTATGATCAATAATTTCAATTGGGGCTCCATTTTTATTATATTTCGATTCGTATAATACTTCACCGGTGATTGTCCTTACCGATATTGGAAATCTCAATGATGTTTCTAATTTGGTTATATCTTGAATTGTTGCCCCATGCTCTTTTACCGTTAATTCCCACTCGGTTATTTTTTTTCGTCTTAGATCAGTTAGTTTATTTCCCCGGGACGCATTTGTGAAGTGTTCTATTATTCGTTCTGCTACACAATTGAGCCTTGTCGAATATTTCATAGGTGCTAGTTTTGCAATATCAGGTTTTTCATTGAGCGGATAGATCCCGTAAACAACTGCTGTTACAGGGTAGGATCTTTCGTAGTATGGTTTATCAATTCCGGTCAAAATTCCTGGTTTTGAATCCTGATTCACGGTGATAGTTTTTTTATCTGTCAAGATGGGTTCAAATTTATCCCTAATGATCCATTTTCCATCATCACGGATAATGAATTTGATTCGAAAAAAAATTCTTTCTTCCCCAAGACGTGAAATTATCACTGCTGCTTTTTCATCATTCATGGTAGCGTCAACAACACCATCAATTCGAAATGTTGACCAACAATAAGATGCTCCATCACGCTTGAATTCATTAAAACAGTGTCTGATGGCTTTATCAAGAATTTTATTCTTGGGTGTATTAGAAACTATATCAAGATTGAATTGAAAATCTTTCCAGGGTAATTTCTTGTTACGTTTTTTGGGTTTATCGAGATTAAATTTAGGATTAATTTTCAATAATCTCTTAAACTCCCTCATGTTTCTGTCTACTACACGTTTTTTGGGTTTATCGAGATTAAATTTAGGATTAATTTTCAATAATCTCTTAAACTCCTTCATGTTTCCGTCTCTTGGATGTTTGTTACGTTTTTTGGGTCTATCGCGATTAAATCTAGGATTAATTTTCAATAATCTCTTAAACTCTTTCATGTTTCCGTCTCTTGGACGTTTGAGATTAATTTTGTTTCCGTCTCTTGGACCTTTTTTGGGTCTATCGCGATTAAATCTAGGGTTAATTTTCAATAATCTCTTAAACTCCTTCATGTTTCCGTCTATTGGACGTTTTTTGGGTTTATCGAGATTAAATTTAGGATTAATTTTCAATAATCTCTTAAACTCCTTATCAGTATTGAATTTAGCATTTTTCGAAGGCGTTCTCCTTAACTCCTTCATGCTATAATTAAAACAAGCATTTAAATGAAAGATTTATGTATAATGAATCACTGCAAATGGCTTATGATTGGATCAGTAATCCCGTGTAACAAATCATGCAGAAATGAGTTCTGTGGGTATCATATGCAAAGCTTTCGTCGTGGAAGCCTTGGTCCGTTACCCTGTATTCGATGTGGGGTTGGGGTCAGGGGGAAATCGCAGTTATGTCTGAATTGCGGTGGTAAGCGATTCAGGGAATTGAAGCGTTATTATGATAAAAGAATAAAAAATGGACAATCAATCAGAAATTTTGACCCTGAAAAAGTCTCTGACCCTGACAACGTCCCTGACAAAATCATAAGAACCCCTCAAGACTACATTGAAAGATTCATTATTGAACCAAACAATGAATTAGACAAACAATAGTATTATGTATACGAATGAACCAAGAATTCAGACAGCATCCCTTGATTACAAATTATGAAGCAACCAGTGATGGTGTTGTAAGACACTGTAGACTGAAGAAACCAGTTGGTGCTGACAATGGTATGGGGTATTTGGTGTTCACTGTTAAGGGAAGGAAAACTTATCGCAATCATCGTTTCGTGTATGAATGTTTTCATGGATTGATCGAGGATGATTTTGTTATTGATCATATCGATTATAATCCGAAGAACAATTCTTTATCAAATCTGCAAGCTATCACACAAAGTGAGAATATCAAACGAGGGAGGACTGGCACTTGTTCAAAAAAAGCGAGACCCGTAAAATCTTTGAATACGATAACTAACGAAGAAAAAATATTTTCATCTATGAATAGCGCCGGTAGGCATTTCGATATTTGTGGATCCTCAGTACGATTCGTTGCAGAGGGAATTTATCGATCGGCTATTTAAAAAAAGACCGGACAGAAAATTCAATTTAGTTATGTCTGATGCGTCATATTTTTCAATTAGAGATATGTCATTGTTATAGAATAATGAATTCTGAAAACATGAATAGCATCATAGTTGAAATAGCAAAATTGAAAAATCAGGATATCAAACTATCAGATGGGTTAAATCCTGATCAAATTGTGTCTGATTTTCAGGATATAGAATACAGAGTTAACAATAACAAGTATATGCTACCAAAGAAATATGTACTCATCAAAAGAATTCAGAATTCTATTAGAGACTCTCTTTCATTTTCCAGTGACATCAGTGTGTTTGTTCCGTTGTATACTATCGTAGAACGAATACGAAAAGAATTAGGTAACGAATACGAATTGAAAAAAGAAGTCAACTCTAAAATTAGAAACCTACGGGCGTTAATTCAATTTTGATTACCCGACCCCTTTATCATTTTTTGATTGCCCGACCATTATCATTTTTTTAGCCGACCCTCAAGGGATGTCAAAAATCGATGGACGATCAATGGAAAAGTGGGGAAAGTGTGATATTAATTATTTTTATATGAATTTCTACACTTTCCCCATCATTGATAGAGCCGTTAAAACAATCAAATAACACTTCCATGATGGTGTTAAAAATCATCCGACATGTCATTGATGTCAAAAAAGTGAGGAAACTATCAGTATTATTTATTTTATATACAATTTTGATACTTTCCTCATCAATGATAGAGCTGTTAAAATAACAAACAAAGACTTCCATGATGGTGTTAAAAATCATCTGACATGTCAAAAAGTGGGGAATCGGCAGATTACATTTTATTTTATATGAAAATCGGCCGTTTCCCCATCATTGATAGAAGCTGTTTCACGATGAAATAACACTTCCATGATGGTGTTAGGTCGGATTGAAAAATTGTTTTACAATTGAAAAATTGTTTCTGATTTCAAATAATGGTCAATGAAGCATTAACAACCCGATTGGCTCGTGAACGATTAGATGCAATTAAGAAATTTGTACCAATTCGTGACTCTGTAAGGAGTAAACTGCAACAACGACAGAGTTTACAAACTGATTTTGCTTTGGGGTCTGAAGAGTTGTTTAAACCAGTAACCACAGCAACGAAGGAGGTAGTGTCAACAATCTCTGAACAAGGAAAGACCTCTCTCCCCCTGTTAGCGAAAACTGAACAAACAAAACAAATGGAATCAAAAAGAACAGTAGATGATTTACGCGTGAGATTTAACGAGGAAGGGTTAGCAGCAATTGATAAGACTGATCCAACAGAAATTCCTGCGCTTGTTGTTGCGACTTATGAAAACAGAAAAAAAATGTTGAAACCAGAACATCATAAGTTTGTTAAGAATTTCACTCATTGGGCTAATATATTTTATAAAATCAAAACTAAAACAAGTCAAATTAAGACAGATAGTGCATCATGCATCGAATATATCGATGCGGTGGGTCTAGTGTATAATCAATACGAAGAGTTTAAACAACGAAAATTGCAAAGAAAGCGACAGCAACCTGCAAAGAAAATATCTTCCTCTCCTAAAAACTACCACCTGATGAGGATACTCTTGATTATTTACAAACCACGGATTTAGAAGAACTGGATGAAGCAACTGGTTATAGCGGGAAAGGGTTGTCCAGTGGGACATGTCCTGATAGTGTTATCAATGATATATCACGATTAGATGTTCTTGTAGGAGGGTTCCGAGCTGGAAATAATTCACCGGAAATAATTAATGAAGCAGCTGATATCTGTAGACGGTTATTTCAAGGTGGTATCATGGATATCAAAACATATCGAGATTTCATTGGCGAGTTAGTGGAAAGTGGGTATCACAGTGACTGAATTGACGAAGTCGAAAATCCAAAGGATTTCACGATTAGATAAATAACAATTGAAAACACTAGTGTTTTTATAATAATGATCATACACTACAATCATGATAAACCAACCCCCGTCTATGTAGTTAATTCACGGTTTCCAGTTTATAGAGCATACTATGGAGATGGTTTAGGCAATACCATTTTAGGATTCTTTTCAAGAATGGCCCCAAAAGTGATGCCGTTAGCTAAACAATTATCAATGAAAGCCATTGATGTTATTCGTGATAAGGGTATTGGTGCTGTTGGAGATCTTGCTGGAAAGGCATTTTCTGCAGCAAAAAATAAAATAACATCATTAGTAAAATCACGAAAAAAGAAACCGTTACCGTCTACAGCAGAAATGCCTGCAAGTGTTAGTAAAATAATAAATAACGCAGTAGATGAAAAATTAGCGTCGATGGCTTTAACCCCCGACCCAAATATGATAGCAGGAAGTGGCTTTAAAAAACTACGTCGATGAAATCCTACGGATTTTTACGCTAGCGTTTTTCACGATGAAAATCGCGATTTAGACTCTGATAAATAGAATAAAATGTTCAAACAGTCACGTGATCCAGCGTTTGATATAGACGCCCCGGTTGGCAAGGATGATTCTGTACGCGATTATCAATATTACGCCTATCATGCCATAGACTCAAATAGTCGATCAAGAATCGAACTTCAAGTCCATGATACCAGTAAATACTTTTTACCCGCTGAAGCGTTTATTGAAGTAGAAGGAGAAATTGTAACAGCTGCTGATACTACTGCTGTACCAGCACCGTATCCAGTTGGTACTCAAGTCGGGTTTGTCAATAATGGTATTATGGCGTTATTTGAGAGTGCTAGATATCTCATTGATGGAAAAGAAATTGAGTCGATAGATCGTGATGTTGATGTGGCTACAACAATCATAGGGTTAGCAAGATATTCTGATGATTATACAAGATCAGCAGGGCCTTCTATGATGTTTGCAAAAGATGTTAAAAATACCGCTGGAGGAAATCAATTTGTTGTAAGACGACCAAAGAATAATGCTGGTACCGCTTATATTTATGCCGAGGATATGATTATAAACAACGATGTTTATTTCAATCTAGGAGCTGCAACACGTATTTTAATGTTGGAAGGGCGGCGTAAATCATTTTCATGCGCGATTCCACTGCATCACATATTTGGATTCTGTAGAAACGTCAGAAAAGTTATCTACGGGGCGAAGCATACAGTATCGCTTGTACGAAAGAGTGATGATAATGACGCAATTTGGAGGATTCCAGCAGACAATGCAAATCCCAATGCTGATGCCGGTAAAGTCATTTTAACAAAAATATCATTGTGGATGCCAGTGTTGACTCCAGCAATCACCGCAGAAGAACGATTACTATCATTTATGGACCAAGGAGGAAAGTCGTTGTTGAGTTGGTTATCAGTGAGTACAGATGTTAAACAATCAAATATCAACGGGTTATTCACGTGGAATCTAGCATCAAAACAAGGCATTGCTGCGCCACGTCATATATTTATTGCGTTACAAGATAACACACGAGTTGGCAATCAACTCTCCAGCCATATGATATTTGATCAATTAGGTGTTAAAGACGTCTCACTGAGAATAAACGGCCAGCAGGAACCATCTGAAGATATACAACTTAATTACACAGAAAATCATATTGCACGTGTGTTTCATAGGTTGTTGTCGTTTATGGCACGTGATCAAAATGTCGATACTGGTCTACAAATATCACAGTTGGATTTTAAAAATCTGTATCCAATCTATTACTTTTCACTGGAACATCTTGATTTAACAAGACAATCTGTTGTTGATATACATTTTAGAGCTAATGTGACTCGTGGTGCTATTGCTAATTATAGAGCAGTTGCTGTCATTCTCAGAGACAAATCAATGCTACTTGAAGGTGTTGGAGGAAGAATAAGAGTGGTAGATGCGCCTGTAGAAAATCTTTGAACGATTTTCTCGATTTTTCATTGAAATTGTAAACGATTTAGAATCAATCTATTATGCATAACATGTCATATAGTGTTATTAGTGTTGCGTTAACTCCTGGTCAAATAAAAAAATTGCAATCAGAATCGGCTAAAAAATGTGGAACCACAATCACGTTGAAACCTAATCAAATGACTGGTGGTGCAAATAAATTATCGGTGACAACTCGTCAAATAAAACATTTCAATGATGCACTTGTAGCAAAAAAAGGTGTCCAGATTACTCTTTCTGCGGCTGCTATCAAAAATATGATTAAAACAGGCGGTATATTTCCATTGTTAGCTGCAATACCAGCATTGATTGCAGCAGCAGCCCCAGCGGTGGCTAAAGCGGCAGCGTTAGGAGCCGTTGGTACTGCAGCAGGAATGGCACTAAAGAAGGCATCTGGACAGGGTTATAAAAAAAGGGAAAGGGTCTAAGACTACCAGGAACCCCGTATTCATGGTACAGCGGAAAAGGTCTAAGACTACCAGGAACCCCGTATTCATGGTTCAGCGGAAAAGGTCTGAGACTACCAGGAACGGTTTACTAGTTGAAGAGGAACCGATGGTTTCAATGTCCAATTTTGATTTAATGGATGCTGTTAAAAAACTAGCGATTAAAAATTTCAGAGGTGTTTTTATGAAAGATCAGTTACCACATCAACCAAACAACACTGAAACAGGTATCATTAATCTCGATAACAGCACAGGACCGGGAACTCACTGGGTTGCATACGCTATTGATCCACGGGCAATCGTCTATTTTGATTCATATGGATTAGCACCGCCAAAAGAGTTTATGCGTTATATAAAAAATTTTTCAATGAAGACTTGGTATTCTACGCTACCAACACAACAAATGAATAATCCACCAATATGTGGCAGCGAAGTATTAAATGTCCTTAACGCTATTTCAGCATCTAGAAAACCACCACACATTGTCGTAAATGAATACACTAGCAGTCGAAGTCGTCAAAAACGATTTTAGAGAAAGATGTATAAAATATCATGATTGATATTTGGGGGAGATCTTTGAAACCCAAACCCGATGACACTGCAACCCCTGATTCTATCAAGGATATAAAAAAATAATCGAAGATGAAATCGCTGAGACGTTGAACTTAACAAATGTTGATCCTAATGAAATAGTTGTATTTCAGGACAAACAGGGTAAATTGAAAACCAGTGATGTGTCGTTGGATGATATATTGGTTAAACAACGAAACGCAATCGAGAATACTATCGCGTTATTTTCGGATCAGGGTAAACTCAAACCAGGTGTACTTTTTTCGACGATTACAGATCGATTTAAAACTCTCAACGATGAGTTGAAAAATTCTGTGTTGGAACTAGCAACACTTCAATCTAAAACCGAAGAACACATAAAACAGTTTACCTCATTTCGTAGAAATATCATTGATAAATTTATTGGAACTACATTCGATAAAATTGAACTAAAACTTCCGGATATCAAAAAATCCATCGATGAGACGAAAATCTTCACCGAGGCCATCAAAAATGATTTTTCGAGGATGATAACAATCATTGAAAAAACAAAAATTCCTCATGAGAAAACCAACAACGTAGTATACACGATCCAACACGGATGATTTGCGTGGACACCTACAAACAACAAATTAGATATCACTGCAACCGTCAAGGGTATTTATCGATTAACACTAGTGACACCATTGACTCAATTTAATATTTCATCGTCCAGTTCATCCGGGGTCAATAATACGATTTCAACGATCATCGACAAGAATACAACTGAAAAGTTCACGATAACATCTACTGATAAAAATTTGGTTAGGGTCTTAACAACGTGGTATGTGGAATTCGTAGCGGATTTAAGTTGATAATTGCAAAGCAATTTCACTAACGGTTTCAATTGAAATCGTAATTGAAAACGCTAGCGTTTTTAAAATAAAAATGATTTCATCATCGCAATATCGTTATGATCAGGTCAGAGAATATCAAACTAGACTCAAAACCCTGTCTGAGGAGTATGCAATGAAAATTAAAAAATATCGCAGGAGAATTACCGCAATTGATGTTACTGTGTACGCTGTGAGTGGTGTAATCACCGGAGCTGGTATTATACTGTCTTCAGTGACAATGATGGCCCCGATAGCTGTTCTAATTTGCATTTCTGCGGCAACAACAATCGCTGGAATTATTTCAATAATAATAATAAAAATATCATCATGCAGCCAACGGAAACTACAAGACTACATAATTCAATTTCATGTTGTATCCCTGCATACTCGCAATTATCCTCATTGATATCGTCATGTCTCGATGATACAATTATATCAGAGAGTGAGTTTTCAGCGATGGTAGGTATTTACGATTCTGCGATGTCAAAATTAGAAATACATCATGAGTATAATAACAATGACAACACAGATGGAATTACTTCAACAAATAGTGGAGAACACAAACCCAGTACAAACCAGCATGATCTCAATGACATCAACGAATCCAGAATTCAGTGTGAATTTCCCCTCTCCGGTCCCAGTGAAGGCGATAGCGCTAGCAAAATTACGAGTGTATCACAGTTGGCCAAATATTAGGTCAAAATCATTTGGTGGTCAACAACCGAATAATTCACTGGTATTTGCAAATAAGAATAAAGACGACGGAACCCCAGACTGGAACGTTGTTTCCATACCAACCGGATCATATCAAATTGAACAAATCAATAATGAATTCGCGCGTAGAATAAAATCGATTACTGGAAAAGAATCAAAAATAGCTATAACGGTTCATGAGCCGACACTGTTATCTGCCATTGAAATAAGCACAGAAGGATACGTCGTAGATATTTATCAAAGCTCAATAAGGACCGTACTAGGATGGCCTGAATTAACACCCCGGGGAGAAACCGTTGATTTACCAGAACCAAAAAAATCTGATTATATCACCGATAGGATAAAACCTGATAATCCAGTAAAAAGCTATATAGATCACACAGATGTTATAAAATTTCATGGTTTATTTAATTCCAGATTCAAAGAAACTAGGGAGTGGGAGGGAGGGAGGGAAATAGTTACAATAGAGCAATATAGTGTTGTTAAGGAACCTAAAATCACTGAAAATTTCAGAGCAATGAATAATGATTTTTCACTGTTGTTAATATCTCTTAAATCCGGCTCTCTCACCCGAGATGAATTTATCAGCGTCGTAGAAACATGCAACAAAATTATCAACGATATGGAAACATTTAATTTTCAAATTATTCAAGTGATAATAGATGAGGAAAGACTCCTACCGAGAACAGAGTTTGCAACACAATTTAATATCCGCATAGAAGATATTCCAGCATTCAAACTACCAGGATATAACGTACCAGAACTACAAAAACTTCTCAGTGATGCCATCGATGTTGGTTTTAAAATAATTCATGATGCATGGAGAAAAACATCATCACCGGAAATAAAAATCCTCAAACATAATAATGACCCAGACGGTGGCGGCAGGCATATAGCCCCGTTCAACGTGAATATTTCATCGGTGATTGCGCTCAATTTAGTATGTGATGTTATCGAAGGAAACTATCAAATTAATCTCGAACGATCAAATCAAGCTCAGCAAGGATATATTCTTTATTCATTTGCACCAATAGCCCCTCCAGGGTATTTAATTATTGAGTCTCCGGTTAATCCAGTCTATATGCGGTGTCATAATGATTCGCTGACCAGAATTAATTTCAAACTCACAGACCAGTCAAATAATTTGATTGATCTACAAGAGGAGGTGTTAGCGATTAGTCTGTTTGTGAGATCCTAAGGACTGGATCAAATATTCGGTTGAAAATCGAAGATTTTTACGATGGAGATTGATTTCATTGATTTCATTGATTTTTCATTATTATTTTTTGCCTGATTTCATTGATTTTTTTTTGCCTGATTTCATTGATTTTTTGCCTGATTTCATTGTTTTAAGCCTGATTTCATTGAAAACTTGTTGAAAAATGTTGTAGGATTCGCCCCCTCTGCTGCTACAGATAAATGAATGTCTGATCGATCCACTAAGGTGTAGACGGGTGTAAGATATCATAACTTTGGCTAGCGGGGATGTGCGCGTTTTTAACAGATGCATATGCCATATCTAATATATCCTAAACATGTTTAAATGTCAAATATAATTGCTATGTTTTTGCTTTCACGTCACCAAATTAAAGCATGTAGTTTTGTAGGTGCTAGTAGTAATTGGTGGATGATTCTAGAAATTGGATTTGGCGACTAGTGTACAATTGGTATTATAATAATAACAGATAGGGCTTATACGATTAACTGGCAACATGTACAAATCTGATATGAGGCACCACACTAGTTTTGATATATAGTGCGTACCGCCATTCACATTTTGTGATACTTTGTCTGTCAAATGCAAAAAAAAAAAAAAAAAAAAAAAAAAAAAAATGCTATTTACTGTAAAATATGGTATTACGTGATTTTTGGTTCTTGATATTGCGTTCTTTAGAAAGTGTGATTTATTTTGCATGTTGCAGCGGAATATTTTCAGCATGCAAATTTACATTAGACACTGATAATAACTATTCGGAATATCTTTTCTTCGGCTACTGTATTCAAAGAGTATCCGAATGTACAAGGTTTGTATTCTGCAAGAACGAGCGAAATTATGTACGAGTAGAAGTAAAAAGTATCTGTGTTATTTTTGTTATCTCGTCGAAGAAAAAAAGTTATTTGAAATTGTTGAATATATTAATTATTCAATCAATTAAATGGATATAAGCAGGTAAATTTCAAATATGGGAAAGTAATCAAGACTTAAACATTTGCAATTATGTCAGTCAGTATGGCAGGTCTATTGTCGACGAATATCCTGTGAATAGTAATTTTACAGAACACGTTCAATAACTTCAGTGCATTTTAGTTTACTAGTTAACTCAATAGTCAGTATAGCCACAACACGGTGAGTGCAGAGAACAAAACCTCGAGATTTAAAAATGCGCAACCATTTCAAAGACAATAAAATGTGAGCTTTTTCAAACAGACATGTTTTCGATTAAAATTAATTTATTTTGATAAACACACACACACACACACACACACACACACACACACACACATATATATATATATATATAATATATATATATATATATATATATATATATATATATATATATATATATATATATATATATATATATATATATATATATTAATTTTAATCGAAAACATGTCATTTTGAAAAAGCTCACATTTTATTGTCTTAGAAATAGTTAGACATTTTTTTAATCTCGAGCTTTTGTTCTCTGCTCTCACCTTGCTGTCGCTATGCCAATAACATAGAAGTATTTCATGTGGAGGGTGCTATTTTGGTGTTTCGGTTTATCTTTATCACTGTAAATCACGAGCAAGTACATCATGAAATCCGAATTAAATTTATTAAACTTCATAAGTTTACTGAAAACCTATTTTTTATAAGTTAGATTAAAAGTGAATATTAATAACATTATACATCCGCATCGGGTCATATTACTCTTTAGCAGCACGGATGCAGAACTACTTTTATAGTTGGAACAATCTTCTTCACGTACGCTGTTTTCGACTTTAAATCAATATTTTCATCACTGTCTCCTCTTGACATTGTGTTCGTCTGCTCATCGAAGACCTTAAACTTATTATTTTCTCCCTCGCTGTTTGGCTTCAAGGCTTGTATTACTAGTGGAGGAAGATTCTCTCTGTAATATATATATATATATATATATATATACACATAAGATCTCGATGTCATTGTACCCATAAAATAACAGTTAAAGAAGGTAAATGGTTAGATTAATTTGATCCTCATTCAGAGTCAATTACAATTCTCGTCAAAAGAATTCCATAATGTAATATAAGCTGCGAAGAGCTTGCTAATAAATATCCTCAGTAACCAATCTTATTGTTAAAAGGTAACTGACTTAATTAAACTGGCACAATTCACAACGCACATAAATGTCTTTCAGAATTGCATTAGACACCATGAAGATGCATAAACGAAACAAAAAACACAAAATTCATTCCAGTTTTGGAACTGGGTGGGAGAAGGAAATAGCATCACAGATGAAAACAGTTTTTATTACAGTACATTATTGCTCTTCCAGGAAAGCTTGTTAATCCTAAAATTAGTCATATTTTTTTTTCTCTCAATACATTAGACAGAACACGACTTATTAACTTCATTTTCTTGATAGTCGCTGGTCACAATAACATCAGTAAACGTTCAAGCAATTATTTCTACACCGTAAAACGCCATGGTCGCATCGGTATAGTAATGAATACGATTGCTTATCGGTATGTGTGGTAATATTGGTCCAAGCTAGACGTTAAAAAGTTTTATGTTTCAAATTCTCAGTATTTATAGAAGTTTTGCTACTTACTCTACATTATGGTTGTTGCACCTAACCGCATTTCTGCCATACATGTGCATGAGTCTCTCTCTAAGACGCTTGCCGCGCAGAGTCACAGGCACGTTTTGGAAGTACTCAAGCACCTGCATCTGTTTTGCCAGGTCCTCCGACCGGGAAGCGGTAGCCATAATGCTTGTGGTCTGTAACATAGTAATTTACGTGATTCTGCAATGATTGGTTACTTATACTCATGCTATGAAAATTGTATTCTCTAGAACAACCAAGCCTAACATCGATTCAAGAAACTTCTGGGAACTTATGACAAGGCTTAGTTTAAGCTTTTCTATCGGTGAGTTTCCTTTTTACGTTTGTGGTGAAAATGTTTCAATATCATACATTTGAATAAGTAATTATATATAGTTCTCAGTTCCACAGTTGAAGCTCTATTTCCGAGTTGAATATTCACGTCAGAAAATAATGTTTTCCTGGTATTTATTTATCGACTCTACATCTATAGATTACGGCCTTGATATTTAAGGAGAAAACTAGGAAATTCATTTTCTTAAAGTCGATGTAATGTTTAAACCAATATCTATGATTGATATGAGATATCTGTGGCAAAAAGCAGGTATCCCCCCCCCTCTCTCTCTCTCTCTCTCTCTCTCTCTCTCTCTCTCTCTCTCTCTCTCTCTCTCTCTCTCTCTCTCTCTCTCTCTCTCTCTCTGTGCCAAGCATTACATTTTTCTTGACAGATGCAGACTTGGCAGGAATTTTCCTAACTTGTCCACCGCTGGCAACGTTCAGGTTCTCCTTTGATTCACACGTCGGGCACAGCCGTTCAGTGGGAGACATGGGCATTTTGACTATTTCGCTTAGTTTTGTCCTCTGGTCTGGAGAGGTTTCAAGTTCCGGGGAAGGGAGTGGTGCGTCCAGAGATGGCGTTCGAAGGACTTCTTTTGATGCTCGGTATCTGCCGTTGTTTCCATCGGTTATACCAGTCTTATATTGTTTCTCCTGGGACTGATTATAGAAAAGACAATAACTTTCTTTGAGAAGGTGAGACAGAGAAAAATGAGCTTAGAAACTGAGAAATATTATATTCATAACGATCATTCAAATGCGACTCAAGCTTGACTTATGATAAACTATTGTCATGGCGATCGTATATCATAGGATTAGTACGGCAGTCCCATCCATATCACGCTGAAGTTTGATTTATCAATTGATGCAGACGAAATCTCTGTGCAAATACAATACTGCAATGCATCATAGTACTCCCTTTATTTCAAATGATAGCCAATCCATTTCGACGAAGAACTACAAATTACGCTGGGTTTGGTGTCTCTTATGAAGTCATAATAAAACAGATATCAGAGAAAACAATGATTGTACAAAACACAAACCTGAGAAAACAATACAAAACAAAGCTGAAACAAAAATTGGTTAGTTCAGTCGATGTTGATAGGACTGCCATTAAAATTCACGACACATATCAGGAATAAAGATCCAGGTAAGTATATCCCATTCTGCTCTCGACAGTATCGTAATATGCATATTACAGTCTTAAAGAAAAATAAGTTCCCGTGTTCCTCGCTATTTATCACTTAACTTATAAAGACACGGTGATCTCGTTTCAGAGCGCTCTTAAAACACCTATTTCGATTGCAAGAAAAGACTTAAAGACCTAATAATGTTTCCTTATCTTAAATATTTTCAGCATGTTTCCTATTTTCTAATTTCATTGTTTTGTTTTGCAATCATATCATTATATATGTTTTTTTAGGTGATGTCCAATATTGTAAAGCGCTTACATTATTATTATTATTATTATTATTATTATTATTATTATTATTATTATTATTATTAAGACCTCGTATTTCTCATGTATTGGTAAACAAAATGAATTCATTTTTATTTGTTGTGTGACTGATGGATGCAAAATGGACTGAAGAGTACACAGCTTGACCTTACTTCAGACTTACAGCTCCTCTTGATCATTTTCATTTAATGAAATACCATGGTAAATTGTAGAAAAATAATGATCCGCTATTTTGTTTAAATTATGTGCTTGACAATTCATTAATGTAAGTTTCAGAAGCTGGTATTGTCTGCTGTGGCAAAATGTTTTTTTCTTAAAAAAGTTAGTGTACTTTGGAGTAATTGAGGATGAGTTTTCGAGCACATGGGATCAGTGTAATCGGTCCTGTGTGTGCTTAGATGATGGACGATGTCTGTGTGCTTAGATGATGGACGATGTCTGTGTGCTTAGATGATGGACGATGTCTGTGTGCTTAGATGATGGACGATGTCTGTGTGCTTAGATGATGGACGATGTCTGTGTGCTTAGATCATGGACGATGTCTACGTGCTTAGATCATGAACGATGTCTGCGTGCTTAGATCATGGACGATGTCCGTGTGCTTAGATGATGGACGATGTATGTGTACTTAGATCATGGACGATGTCTGTGTACTTAGATAATGGACAATGTCTGTGTGCCTAGATAATGGACGTTGTCTATGTGATAAGATCATGGGCGATGTCTGTGTGCTTAGATCATGGACAATATCTGTGTGCTTAGATTATGGACGATGTCTGTATTCTTAGATCATGCATGATGTCGAGAACTATGTAAACAAATGTCACGAGCAGTACATGAAAGCAGCAAAGAGGTAGGCCAACATTCTCTTCTCCACTGCGGATGTTGCAAAAAGCAAACAATAACACTTTACACCTGTAACCTAGCAGTTAGAGCGTCCGCCGCGGAAGCGGGAGGTCGTGGGTTCAATCCCCGGCCGAGTCATACCAAAGTCGTATAAAAATGGTACTAACAACTGCCTCGTTTGGCGCTCAGCATTAAAAGGTTAGTGTTAGGAGTGGTTGGCCTGGTGTCAGGATAATGTGACTGGGTGGGACATCATGCTACATGTCTGCGGCATGATGCCTCAGTGCTAGACATCGCTATAAACTGCCACACTGCAGACATCGTAGCGATATGACTGAATTTTTGTTTAAGCTACGTTAAAAATTCTAATCAAACAAACAAACAAACTTTACACCTGTAACTCTGTTAAGAAGTACATAAGGTGGCAAGGTCCAGTCTCGTAAATTGGCCCCTGGCAAATTTCTTAACTTAAGGTTATGATGTGACTTTTCAACTATTATTGTTTGTTATGGATATATTTGTGAACTAGGTTTTTGGGCTTGTGTTTTTATTGAAATTGATGTCAGGCATGTACATCTTCCATAGCTACTCCACAGTATGTTGATAGTGAAATACCAACAGTCGGGAAGGAGAGCTAACATCCCTATACAGTACACACATGGGTTTGGGCAAGTAAAATATATTAAAACACGGCTTGGATGACAACTATTTTCAGTTGCATCAGCCTGTTAGGTTCATACTGCTTTACAGAATTGTCCTCTGGGAAAAGGAATTGTATTTGCACTGTGGGCATCACATGGTGTCAAAAATTACATTTGGACATGGAAATTGCAGATATAAATTTAGGGTTGGGTGCATAAACTTCTGCCATGAACTGCCAGTGACTTCTCTGATCAAGTGGATAATATTCTTACGCTTTGTTTTAATATAGGTATCCAAAAATATGAACATTTTAAATCTCACTTGTATATTTGATTTTTTAAAAAAATTGTACTAACTCGCTGATTGCAGCATCAGATTTGTGTACAAAAACCGGTCACTGCACCCTAAAATCTGCCCTATCCAGGGACGTAAATCACATACTCTGATCAAATAGTGGCCTATTTATGACACGATATTTCAAAAATTACTACACGAATTAAGACAGAACACACAAATATAACACAAATCCTGCTACACGGGTATGTGATTATTGCATTGCAAATGAAATTCAACAAGCTAGTATCCTCGACAACATGATAAGTTTCAGGAATGGCGCGATAACACGCGGTGTAGCCTTGTCACGCATACATATAAATAACGAAGCTGAATACCCACAGTTCCATTTGGAAATAATTGTAAAAATAGGTAATTTTATATATTAAGCTATAATTGTGTTTCTGTCTCAAAACAATTCGCCTTCTGTCAGGATTCTTTACTGTAGAGGAAGTGGCATGGCAACTATGCTACCATAATACTGTAAGAAGGGAGGTAACGGTCATGTTTTGTATATGTGCATTTACTGGACATGTAGACCAACTCCGACACACAGTCAGCTAGGCAAAAGGTGCGTAATAAAAACACAATTTGCATATTACAACATTCACAATATAAGTCAGCCAAACTTCAAATACAACAGATATATCTTTCGTCTGAAGGGAACATGTGATTTGGCAGCGAATCTCGATTATATCAATCAATGTGCTCGAAACTTTATTTGAATCTTACTCGTACGTCTTACCAAAAATATGTATATTTGCTTTTGTTGCTTATAACGACACGTTTTTGGTATTAATGGAAACAAAGGCCGAGAAACTGGAAGAAAAGTGGATGTCCTATCAACCTGCTAGCCATCCTACTTTGACCTGGAAGCGGATATAAATCGCAAGCCTTGGATTACAAATTTTAAACTCTACGAAAATGAACAACGGATTCTCCCAGAAGTACGTCTAAAATAAAATTTCATCAAATCCAGTAGACAAACAACTGGCCATAATGCTTATATGTTAATTTTCACGGGCCTAAAACGGGGTCAGATAAGAACAACGTGAGCTAGGTGTTCATCAAAAGGTTCCAGAGGAAAGTTATACAAAAATGTTTGGAAACCCCAAAGGTTTGACCATTTATACTTTTAAATATCTTAAAAAGAAAAAGGAACTTACAGTATATAGTTATTTCAAACCATAGACTTACCTTCTCCATGAGCCATTTGGTGTACTGCCCGATTCTTGAAGAATCATCTGTTGAGGAAATTTCACTATATTTAATTTTCCCGTGCCCGACAATCTTTCTTTTCTCACTTTTCTCTATGCTTGTGCCATAGCTTGGTACCCGAGTATACTTTTTACTCGAGTCCCTGCGACTGTGAACCTTTATTGGCCGCTCCGGTACGGGCCATGTGCAAGGTCTGCGACTTTGGGCATTTATATAGGGAGAAGGGCCACTTGTCCAGATATTTTCTAAATTTTATCATCAAAATATTTTAATGAAAAATCTTTTATTGTGAATTGCCAGAAATCAAAGCATATATACATTGACATAATGTTTAAATTCAATTAAAAAATACTATTAGGATAATGTTTTTAAAAATTTCACCTGAAATATAAAAAATATGTATGAAAGGAACGATAAAGTATATAATTTTGACTGTATAATAGGTGAAGGCGATACTAAGATCACCGTTGTATTAGTAACGCTTAAACTTAAACCATCACCTACATCTTGTACATAGAATACGAATGCAGTTTTTTCAGGCTCAAAACAATCAATATTAACTATGTTAAAATAAATCAACACTGAGACTCTTGTCAAGCTCAAATAACTCTTTTTTTTGTTTACATATGCTTATAGTACATCTCTTGCTGCAGAAACACAAAACGCCTGTTTGCAAATCTCGTAATTTGGAACACGTGTATATATATAGAAAAGTTCGATTTCATACTGATGTTACAAGCAGATTTCAGAAGTCACTTTTCTCCCACAAGATATGTTGAGATTAAAACACGCGTGGATGCACTGGATAGTGTTTTGCTTATTTTGAACAAGGGTATTAACTTATTAAGGCATGTGTGGCTAATATCTCGAATACAATTTGCAACATGACATTATCCAATAAAGGAAATAGTTAAAAATGGAGCGAATAATTTACACAGCATATTACAATTTCAAGTTTGAACAGTTATCATCTGTACATTTCAATCGTTTTTTTCACAGTAACATTATCAGAGAACAGTGCATAAAACCCGTGTTCTAGCACAAGTTAGGTATACGTCTGATAGCTCACTGAATACTATTAGTACTAATATCAGGCAACGGGTCTCTTAACACAAAGAATTATTCCGATCTAAAATTGCTCAAAACGTACACCTAAAACATCCAGAGAATTCCCTATGTTAAGAAAATAGGGAGGGCCCATTTTAGGAACTACTCCATGTTACACTAAAGGTTAATGAATAATGTATCTCATGACGTCTGCTGCTAGAATTTGACAAATCCTTGGTTTGAGAAATATCTTCCCAACAACAAGTCTCCATAGTCAACAGCTATAGACGGAGACGTAAACACAACTAGCACATACCTTAGTTTTTTCTTTAACATGTCAGTAAAAACAATGTAGATATCAGGTCCACCATTTTCTGCTCCCCTACCTGTGGTAGAGAATCCCCTCCCCATAAATAAATAAATAAATAAATAAATAAATAAATAAATAAATAAATAAATAAATAAAATAAACCACCATAATGAATTTGCCGATGAGCACAGATTGACTCCATCGCAATCCATCTTTCTTTTCTTTAGAAAGTAAGCAAGTATGCACGTGACCGCATCTTTATTCCAACCAAACATAAATCTTGGTAAGTTGAAATTGCCTAATTAAAGAACAAATAGCATGATCGCAAAAAACGGATTGAGAATGACTACAGTGAAACAAGTTGGTAGTCATAGATTGACCAAAACACAAATCTACTCACTTCTGTGCTTTTCGGATCTGCTTCTTAGAGTGATAGTCTCCCGACTGCCGTTACCAATGGTGACGGTACTGTTCAAATTTCTCTCATCAGCACTGGTGGTCTTGTAACAAATTGCCTTCTGGGAGGCTGTTTCATCTTTCTTACCCTGGTATGGATTCTATAAAAGAAAAGTTTAAATACTGATTTAAACTGACATCATCCAAATGAGGCCAATTTTTGTCAAGAGAGGAAACGGAAGGAGGACGTTGTTTGCAAGTATTCAAACATCTTCCATGCAAAGCAGACTACACAGGACATGTTACATGCGTTGGGATGCAATAAACAAAACATCTCACCATTTTGCTATATATTTTTGTTTTTCATGAAAAAGTGTAGCTTAAGAGAACAAAGAATTATACCCTTCCCAAATCGTACAGTTCTCTTTCTCTTCTTTCCCAGTAAATTTTAAACACAAGCGCCTTTAGGAAGAATTTTCAATGGAACATCAGAAGAAAAAGCAACCATGAATTAGTTTAATATGACCTGGTTTTCGTCTGTGCGATAAGAAATAATCTACCGAATAATACGAGCATGTTCTAGGAATAAAGATACAGGCGTCTGACACCCATATGTCGAGTCTGATATCAACCGTGCGACAACAGTTTCTTTTTACCCGTAAAATATTTGGCAGAGATGTAAATGCAGCGATTCATTCATGCAAAATAACATCTTGGAACAGGGTGTTTAATATTATTTTGCACTGAGTTATTTTTGTGCGACTATTCTTAATATATAAATGCCTTAGAACAAATTCAAGCATAGCAATTAGAGTTATACAATAACTATCAATGGAGTTTTACTACAATAGAAACGTAATCGATACCGCCAACCAGAGGTAGCGATCCTCATTGATGTAGGTCTGAAAATGTAGTAACTATCATGTAACTTGTACTTTACTGAATGTTGCCAAAGACAGACGAACAGACAGAAGTATCTTAATATATCCGATTATAAAGCACCCGACTGATAAATTTCAATAACCAAAATGTCACCGCTAGAGAAAAGGAAACAAAAAATACATACGTTTCAAAAACGTAATTGTTGATGATATATATGTGATGTATATGGCAATAACGCGTATTCATCTCCTAGTATTACCCTGTTCATATGCACTAGCTCACATACGTATGCAACGTTACATTCGTAGGTACATTTACGTCATATGAACACATTTCATCCGTATCCACATATGCGAAGTGTGTACATTTGTATCATCTCTGGAGGTAGTTAAAACAACTGAACTGCTGTATAGTTGCACTGTGTGCAGATTTCGTCATGTGAACGAAATGCAAAGCATAAAATCATTCTTCACTCTAGCTTTAGATTGAAATATTACTAAAATATATTAAAAAAAATTTGGACATATTAACTTTTCTGGGTAAATGGTATGACCATTTGCATGCAGCTACTCCCGTCTGCACGTTTTGTGAATTATTTCATGGTGTGCTATGTTACATTTTTGTATGTATGTACGCACGAATGTGTGTCTGCATATTTGGATGGAAGCACAAATAAGGGCGTATCTTTCGTTTCTTTTCATTTATTCCTCGATCCATAAAGTCATGTATGTACTTATATATATATATATATATATATATATATATATATATATAAACGTTTTAATTTTGTGACAAACAATATGTTTATTCCATGTATGACTGGAAATAAGTTTAGGTTATACGGTGTTTTGAGTTTCTTTCCTTGCAATCATGTGCAGGTAATTGCTTATATTTGTGCTTGCCTCTTAAAAAAACAGCAGCATAACACAAAATTGATGCCATTGAAGTCCGTAAATTAATATTTCTTTAAATAATTAATGATGATATTGGTGGTGTTCTGCTGCTGCTGATGGTAATGGTAATGTTAACGGTGGTGATTGTGATGGTGGCGGTGCTGGTGGTGATAACTGTGGTGTTAATGATGGTGGCGATGAAATACTAGTCCGTGGCCTTGACAAAACACACACACACACACACACACACACACACACACACACAGATTTCCTTCGTTTACGCTCAGTGAATGATATCACGGTCTTGCTAGCAAGTTTCGCAGCCACAAAGACAGGCATCAATAAAACTTAAGATGCACCTCCTGAACCAAGCGAATATGAAAAGGAAAGAAAGAACTATCTTTTACCCACCACCCATTTGGGCTTATTCAGCTGACGAGGAATCGGTTTCCTCCCTGTTATCCATGGATCCTCTATGATTTCTGCCAGACTAGGTCGTTGTGTCGAGTTATACTGAAGGATCTTCCTCACAAGCATCATCGATTCTGCAGTTAAATCATTATTTAATAAATTAATTATGAACGAATTCTTTTAAACTAGGTGTGTTATACATTTCTGTAGAATCCTCATAAAAGTAAAATAGGCCTCAAATTAATGATTACTTTGAAACATTACTTATAAGTACAACACTTACGTTACTTATAAGTACATCATTTACATTACTTACAACTACATCAGTTACATTGCTTTTAAGTACATCATTTATGTTACTTATAAGTACATCATTTACATTACTTATAAGTACAACATTTACATTACTTATAAGTTCATCATTTACGTTACTAATAAGTACAACATTTACGTTACTTATAAGTACATCATTTACATTACTTATAAGTACATCAGTTACATTACTTATAAGTACATCAGTTACATTACTTATAAGTACATCAATTACATTGCTTTTAAGTACATCATTTACGTTACTTATAAGTACATCAGTTACATTACTTTTAAGTGCATCAGTTACATTGCTTTTAAGTACATCATTTACGTTACTTATAAGTACATCAGTTACATTACTTTTAAGTACATCAGTTACATTACTTATAAGTACATCAGTTACATTGCTTTTAAGTACATCATTTACGTTACTTATAAGTACATCATTTACATTACTTATAAGTACATCATTTACGTTACTAATAAGTACATCATTTACGTTACTAATAAGTACAACATTTACATTACTTATAAGTACATCATTTACATTACTTATAAGTACATCATTTACGTTACTAATAAGTACATCATTTACATTACTTATAAGTACATCATTTACGTTACTTATAAGTACATCATTTACATTACTTATAAGTACAACATTTACGTTGCTTTCAAGTACATCATTTACATTACTTATAAGTACATCATTTACATTACTTTTAAGTACATCATTTACATTACTTATACGTACATCATTTACATTACTTATAAGTACATCATTTACATTACTTATAAGTACATCATTTACGTTACTTATAAATACATCATTTACGTTACTAATAAGTACAACATTTACATTACTTATAAGTACATCATTTACATTGCTTATAAGTACATCATTTACGTTACTAATAAGTACATCATTTACATTACTTATAAGTACATCAGTTACATTACTTATAAGTACATCATTTACGTTACTTATAAGTACATCATTTACATTACTTATAAGTACAACATTTACGTTGCTTTTAAGTACATCATATACATTACTTTTAAGTACATCATTTACATTACTTATAAGTACAACATTCATTTACAAGTACAACACTTGATCTGCGATTGAGCACAACAAATAATTGATCTATGTTTAATTTAGGCATGTAGTTGTAAGAAGAAGAAAAATGAAAACTTAAGAATGTCAATAAACAAGCAGTAAAATAGTTGTGATCATCTTTGAAGAAAAACAACAATACATTGACTGGGAATGGGTCTTTCCCCCCACAATAGCTGGTTGTTCAAATCCTCGGTTAAATTCTTGGACACTGGTTCTTGAGAGAAAAGCCTAGTAGATTTAAGAGGGTGTTTTGACTAGACAAATATATTATCATAAATATTGTCTAACCTAAACATTGGCTGACCTACAATAAAACGATGTCATCAAATGCAAGACCAGTTTGAAACAAGTATTACGGCAGCATGATTTGTTTCACATAATCCATGTCGGGAAAATAGACACATTAATATTTCTCATCAATATCGCGCAATTCATGTTGAAATATGGATTGACAGAACGCGTTGAAAGGGTCTAAAATAGGAGTGGCTTTAAACGAAGTCAAAACCTGCAGCTCGGAAGCAAAACTATGTCACATTCTAATTAGACTACAGCACTAAATACTTTCTTGTAAACTAATTCGTTTAAAAAATAAAATAAACGACTTTTATATTGTTAAATATACGAATGAAGTTTTTTGAAAATATTGTCATGGACACGTGGTTATAGTTTTAACCCAATGGCTACCAGCCTTTTTTCTTAAGAGACGTGGCTAATGTTATTTCAGTGTTTTCAGCTTATACTTCCTAATTATGGCAGTATTCTTGATGATTTATCCCATAGAAACTTCGCCAGTTTTTCTTAAGTTAATCATACTGTATTTCACTGAATATCATCAAACGGTTCTTGAGAATGTGTTCACACACACACACACACACACACACACACACACACACACACACACACACCGGATTGTGTCCATGTATACATATACTTTAACAAGCATGTGAGCACAGCTCTGATCCCTGGAAGTTGAGTTCTTGTTATATGATACAGATCAATAACTAGCCAGAGAACTTGGTAAATTCAATAACCTTTCGAACATCCTCAAGAGAATGAACTCCCGCTAACCAAAAGTGAGTATGCGCTTTGAAACAATAGATACAAAGTAAAAAAAAAAAAAATTGCAAAATCTACCAACAAGGTATTTTAGAGAACGATAAAGGTAAGAATTAGAATCCTTGAATAGAAGTCAACCGTTTTATACATAAAGTGCTATATATTTGTAAAACCCATTAGACATCGATCAGTTCGAACATCGTCAGCGGATGAAATAAGTATTCAACAAGTAGCCTCATTTAGTTTCCTGTAAGGACAATCACGCATGAGTGACTACATAACTTCTTCTGCTGAAATTGTCGGTGTAATGAGCGTGTATATACTATAGCTTATTCTATACAGTTCCCTACCAAATGGAAAGACGGTGGAATTGACTGGTTATCGTGTACATAAGGTCGCATGATAAACTCCTTCCCAAACCAGCCTGTGTTGGCTGCTGTGCCACTGGGCAAGGAATTTTATCCTATTTGCTTTGGTTTTTCATGTTTCGATTTGCCGTTAACGCCAAAGACATTAAAATAAATCCTTACCGAAGGAGACTGTTCTCTCGAAGCACAACCTCTGCATCTTCATCTCTTCCTCCATAGCTGCTAGGTGGACGTCACTGAACGGGAGGCGGCCATTTAACATTGCAAACAGGATTATTCCCCTGGAGAAATTTTTTTAAAAATCGTTTGATTACGAAGATAAAGTGCATCCCGGTTTTGTTTTGAAACGTGAATTTCTTCATAACCTTCCTTCAAGACATTTTATGAACTTTAAAGAAAAACTAAATGTCTTGTCTATCAGAACGATCTTTTATTTTGACTCTGGAATAAGAGCATGCTACAATTCAAAGTTAGCGATCCTATTTAAAATGTATTCATTCTCCTGTAAAAAGAAAGAAAAACAGAAACCCAATGACCTTTATTGATCAGAAAATCAGACATTCACCTTGGCCAAATACATGGTACTTTTTGCAATTTATTATACATCACTATATACATTTGCAGTCTCTCTCTCTCTCTCTCTCTCTCTCTCTCTCTCTCTCTCTCTCTCTCTCTCTCTCTCCTTACATGCTCCATATGTCGGCTTTGAACCCGTTGTAGGATTTACACTTTATGACCTCGGGGGCAGTGTAGGCGTACGATCCACATGATGTCTTCAGTAGGACGCTCTTGTCGTTAAATTTGCAGGAAAATCCAAAATCTACCAATAGTCGAATGGGAAAATGTTTCACCATACGCACACACAGATATATATATATATATATATATATATATATATATATATATATATATATATATATATATATATATATATATATATATATATATAATCCTAGATAACAGTTTCATCCACTGCACAAAGATTCACTCTCTTACAAGCCTTACACGGTTGCTGATATTATCTTTGGTAAATTTGACAATTTATGGACTATACAGAACCTTGAATCATTTAGTAGATTTTTAGAAAGTTTACGTTTTGATCCTTTTAAAAAATACATACACAAAACGGCGATATAAGAAAATCGGAGTAAAACTACTAAAATAAAAGCATAAATAAATAACTCAATAGACCCGTAGCAAGCAAGACAGGTACACTTAATTTAAAATATAACGATGATTGATGTTGCGTTTTACATTTCCAGAATAACACCAGCTTCACATTAGCCTCAATCGCTGGAGACAAACTTACTGTGATTGTTTGTTTCTTTTAATGTCTTTGAAAATGGTTAGCGGAACGATGTTCATCGGCTAATTGGATTGAAAGGATGTCCATTATGAAGCTCGTATATAGTGAAAAATCTATGTATGACGCAACATTTGACATCAGTAGGATCGTCAATGAACCATTCGAACCATCATTGCTACGAGTCCAGCACAAAAGGTATAATAAGTTCAATAGTTGAATTTTTATAACATATTTCGGAAAAAATTAACATGAAAGGTTACCTGTGATTTTTGAATCTCCATTATGATCAATCAAAATATTTTCACACTTTAAATCCCTGCAATGGAAGAATGTACATCTAGATAAACGCTAAAATATATTTTAATCAAAGTCATTAAGAAGCTAAAGAGCTATGTAAATTTCAAGTGCACGAAACACAGCAGTTGTCACTTTCCATGCCATATATATATCTTATGTTATAAAAGAAACAAGTTAATGTAAATATACTTTATATCAAACGGACTATTAAGAAAAACGGGTCATTTCATCTTTGTATGTTAGTTATATGCTTTCAACGTTTAATATTCTCATGCATCATAACGATAAACTTCTAAAATGTGCACATCTTTATGGGCTCATTAATTTAAAATCACAACACAAAAACATTTCCAATTAAGGGCACTCGTGGGCTTTACAATTTCGTTCATTACGGATGAGTGTCTTAGCATGTGTTTTTCTGTGAAATCTTAACGTGTTCATAAAACATTGTCCCTTGTGAACATGTGTCCTTTGCACGAAGTTGACTAATGACGCATATTGTTCACATTTAGATGTTCACTAATAATTATGCATCGTCTTTTTCATCTCAAATCCTTGACAAGACTTCCGTGCTGACAGCTGATGTAGCGTAGGTGGCGCATGTAGATCTATACTGGAACTCTGGTGGGCCCTATGCTGACGATATAGAGCTGTATGAAATTTAATTGCATCAATGATCCTTACAGCTAATTGCAACCAAATTTGGTCAAATGCGAATTACTTAGATGTTAATGTTTAACCTAGGAACATTTGTTGAGCCTGTGAATGTTACAAACATTGACAAATGTGACTTATCGGCGATTTTGCCTGCAAAGTCGCAGGTTAATGGCACTTTGATAGTTGTTGGCAGCAAAAGGAATAATTTGTGACATTTACTATATATCCTGCAACACCAAATGCAGCAGACAGTCTCGATTGCTATTGAGTAAGGACAAGTTTAGTGGCAAATATCATTATTTACGATAAACATTTTGTCTGCGCGTATGGGGTTTGTCTTCATATCAGCTCCTTTGCGAAGACTACGCACATATTATATCCATCTGTGTTTGCACTGTGCTTGTGCACGTTCACCCGCCAGTCCAACTAATTAATATATATCTTTTTCTCTATATAGCTGGCTAAGCATCCATCGGTCTAAAGTTTGTTTTGATTCTAATCCCCCTCCCCGTGCAGGGCCGGCCTAATGCCGATTTGACTGATTTAATTGGTCTTAGCGCTGACAGAGCGTTAGCATATTTTAAAAACAAGGGATAAAGTAATTTTAAAACGATGGAAGAAAATTTTATGTGCAATATCATATTAGACTAATTTAAAGGTTTATTTGCAAATGCTGTCTTCACAGGAGGTCCCACGTATAAATCCAGGGCCCACTCCAAAATGATCTGTATGATAAGGCCTATTCTATGTCCTTGCATCCGTCAGTTCATTTGTCCGTCTTTTTCGCAGGTATATTTCATAGTGTTGATCAATATATCAGTCTATCTGCCTGTCGATCTATTGAGCTTTCTGTCAATGAACAGCAGACAGGCTTTCTAGTTGTTTAGGGTGGTAATTACCATACAGTCTTATTTACGACTATATTTGCAACATTACCATATCTGTCTTTTTCGTTCTTGAGAGATAAGGTAAAGAGATAACACAATATTTATTGCTTTTTGAGAAATGTCCCCGTGACTCTGAAATCTTAGTTAATTACAAGCCTTAGTCTACAAACGTCAATAACATGGAACATTGCGCACGAATTTGGGTTTTGTCATGATTAAAACTCTCTGAAATCTCATGCAAATTTAGGTCTTCCTAGAGTTTAGCTAATAAAATTGTAAGTACTGTCCATGGAATGCTCAAAAAGAGTTCAATACGAAAGGATGGACAACAATTATTTCTTAATTTCAGCCTGGAATGGTGACATTTTTATACATCTGTCTAGATTTCAGATACTTTCTTTACTGTTACATGTGGCATTTACTGGATCTATTGAGAACATGGCAAATCTTAAAGTGTCGAACAGCCAGCACATGCCACAGTATTTAAAAAAGGCGCTGAACTATAATTTAGCGGTGTTAGTTTCATAAATTTCACCGGCAACCGAGTAGTTGTCGCCAGTGAATATTTCTAATCTAATAGTTCTGCCCACTACTAGTGTGACACAATATCTCATTATACGGAACTTTAGAACTAGAAAACACACACACACACACACACACACACACACACACACACACACACACATATATATATATATATATATATATATATATATATATATATATATATATATATATATATGTATATGTATATATATATATATATATATATATATATATATATATATATATATATATATATATATATATAATCGTGTTTGTGTGTGTGTGTGTGTGTGTGTGTGAGAGAGAGAGAGAGAGAGAGAGAGAGAGAGAGAGAGAGAGAGAGAGAGAGAGAGAGAGAGAGAGAGTTGCATAATTAGAGCACAGCTGTCCTGTTGATATTGGGGGTGTTTGCTGTATACGATGTGTCATTCATTGTACATGAAATAAAACGGAAGTGACAAGAAGCCTGGTCTATGAATAGCTTTACTTTCTTACTAGTCCCCTACTCTGAGAACATTCGTTTAAAGAGGGCAATACATGTCGATGGTTCTCAATTAGGAATGAACACGTATCCAATTTATTATGGCGTTTGATCGGCATTACTTGAGATATTGATATGAATATATTGTAACAAAAACCTCGTTACATTACGCAATAACTCAAAATTCATAAGTTATTACTCTTAAAGAACGTTAGCCTGCTTGCCTGCTTGCGCACGTGTATGGGAGTCCATACGTGTCTGATCGGGTACAATCGACAGCAGGGAATATCGTTTTAATCGACAACGTTCAGTTTCCTTTATATGGAGTGAAACATAGGATCACAATAAGCGTTATATGTCTTTTAAAATGGATTTCCGTTGCATGCAGGACATATGTGATGTCAAAATCCGTTCGAAAGCTAATTTGAATTCTGTATAATTGGCGTTAAAGCAGACATTTCTCTTACCTATGAGCAATTTCATTACTGTGTACATGTTTTATCCCTTCGCACATCTGTCTGAAGATCTTTCGTGCTAGATCCTCGCCGATGCCTCTCTGATTTTCCCCTATCTTCTGGTTAATTAGATCCAGAAGGTCACCGCGTTCACAGTATTCCATTATGACGTACACTCTGTTACCAGTTGTAAAGTTCTCGTACACACGAACCTTTTAAAACGGGAATGCAGGGACATATGAATATATAACATCCTTATAAATATTCGATTGTAAAAACGTAAAACAAAAATGTTACAATTATTAGGGTTACTAAAGATAATAAGAAATGTTTATTTATCACTCAGATACAGTCTGAAAACTCGCAGACATGCCACTTCCCCAATTTCGCACATTGGATTACAGTGCTAATCTATCGTGACCGGAGTATATTTGATTGGTATATATCTACATCTATGTAAAGACATACAGCAGACACGTGAAATATTCCAAATTTGGAAGAATTAATTTGTCCTACAAACAATATTGTCTTTAAAATAGAATATATCATTTCATGAATACGTCATTGTTTTCATACAATGACACATTCCAGTTTAAGTCAGATCTGTGATTATCACAAACATTTTTTTAAGGGATTTTTTAAAATTTATTTATAGATATATTTAGCCTCATATGTTCCTTGGTTGAAACATATGCAACCGTTTGCCAATACTAAAATCTGTGAAAGATTATGTGAAATTTCGTCTATCAATCTACTTGTTTGCAATAGTTGCAACAAGCCAGCACTAAAACTCGAATTCCGCATTATTGGAATAAACTTCTTACTGTGATGGGGATGGGTGGTAAGAAGGTCAAGGAAATTTCTATATCTTCCAATATTGGAGTATCCGAATCCGTAGCAAATATTCCTTGTAAGGTGCATCCCAGATGTTTGTAAATTATGCAGAGGATATTAGTTTACTTATTTGAAATATTGCGCTTACGATTTTAGGAGATGCAATGATTACACTTATAAATAAACAACAAACAGAAGATGTGCGACAGTTGTAAACATTCCTCTATTACCATCAACAAATTTCCATTATTGCACGTTATTAAGCTATGCTAATATGTTAAGAGGTCTACATGGATTTGAGTTCAGGACATTTTATTTCCTTCAGAAAATCTATCGTAAACTTGACTTTGTAAACATGTTGACATAGTGTTTAAAACCACATCCTGGTCATCTATTGTGTTTTAGATTTTATTTAAGATTGTTTCCATCCAAATCATTCATTCCTATTGTATCAAAGTCTAATGGAATAACGTGCTAGTTGTGTTCAAAAATAAATTTTGGGGAACTATTTTTAAAAAAAAATCATTGAAATTACACAGTGTTCATATACCTTTTCGACTAAAACATTGCTTTGGAATTATTAGGGAATCACTGAAAAATATTTTGGATCACATCCTTGTGATACAACAATAATATTAGTACACCGGCATAGTCAATGCTATTGATAATCAGCACATTCAATATTGGAATTTATTTTTTCTAGTTTGTACTTTAAGACTTGTGATAGGATATTTAGGTTTGTTGGGGATTTGTTTCACAATACTGTGTGTTCCTCCTAAATTTTCATTTCGTAACTCAGAAAATTAAGAAACGACCTGTCCTATGACCTCATATTTTATAGATGTTAGACCGAAGTTAACTGGAGACAAAAGGCATACTTTGGTATGAAGGCATACTGCATGCTGGATGGGATAATTCCTCTAGAGCATGAAGCAAGATGTTTGCATATCATTACCCATAATGCAACAGGACTAGACCACAACGGTCGTTCCACAAAATGTTCAAACTAATAGGACAATATTGTTGAGATGAATGAATTCCAGATATATATATATATATATATATATATATATATATATATATATATATATATATATATATATATATACACACTCCAGAAACTTTAAAAAGTTCAAAAGACAGCTGCACGGATCATCTTTAGAGTATCTCGATCAGAGCACACCTTACCACTGCTCTGTATCCTACACTGGCTATCGATTCGATGCAGAATCAAACACAAAATTTGTTCTCTGCGCTATGTTTCAATGACAGACTCCAGTCCAATATACTTATCCAGCCTCACCCATGTGTATACACCAGCTAGATACTTACGCTCTTCTTCTGATAGTCGTATATTCATTGTTCCCACGGTGAAAACAAAGTCATATGGACAACGTTCGTTTGCATACCAGGGTCCGGCGACGTGGAACGAATTGCCCATTGAAATTAGACAGAAAGACACATTGGTCCCTTTTAAGAGTGTTCTTAAAACTCACCTGTTTCGACTGCAGGGACAAACTTAGCGATCTAATCATGTTTTGTATATTTTATGTTTTCAGCATGTTTTTTTTAATGTTTTTCAATTTCATTGTTTTTGTCATTTGTTTTTCTGTAATGTAATCATATCATTATTGATGGTGTAAAGCGCTTAGAGCTTCGAAAGATGAGGCGCTATACAAAGTTCTCATTATTATTATTATTATTATTATTGTTATTATTATTATTATTATTATTATTATTATAATATATACTTTTCACTGACGTAGTTTGACTGTTTTCATTTGGCTCATTACTATCAGGCTTTTGATATGGAATGTACGTACATTATCCTAATATGCAATGTACGTACATTATCCTAATATGTAATGTACGTACATTATCCTAATATGCAATGTACATACATTATCCTAATATGCAATGTACGTACATTATCCTAATATGCAATGTACATACATATATATATATATATATATATATATATATATATATATATATATATATATATATATATATATATATATATATATATATATATATATATATATATATATATATATATATATATATATATATATATATATATATATATATATATATAGTGTGTGTGTGTGTGTGTGTGTGTGCAATCATAAAAAAACAGCCATAACTTGATTGTGCGATGAATAATTTTAAAATGTGCAATTATGGATAATAAATATTATGGGAAATACCTACCACATTTTTGTGAGGAGGAAGTGGGGTGTGATTCTGAATTTCACGGGGCAGAAATCTCTGTGCAAACTCGCGTGGAACTTGTTTGGTATTTACTATCTTTACAGCCACCTGCGAAATAAAATTTCAGTAAATTGTCAATCAGTTATGGCATAAATTTCATAGTTTGATATTACATCGACTACGAAAAGATAACACTTCTTATACTAACAACATTTACCGGTCTGAATATTATATGCAGACAACTTTGATTCTGACTTGCGGGCAATGTTAAGCATTTGCCATTTGCCCAAATTCAGTCATGATGTCGAAGTTGAGTTGCTACGAAAGCAATAATGGCTTTGCTCTGCAGACAACTTTAGATCTTCCTATATCAACAAAATACGCTGGTTTCTGGTTCTGACTGTTGGATCTTTTTTCTTCCTTTTCTTCGTGTCTTTCATGTTCATACTACATATAGCTGTTAAATTTTACAACGTAGAGCTGTTGAGATTTTTATATGCTGATTTTTTTTAATTTACGAGTAACAAGGTCAAAGTAAAGTGTAGGTCACGATGAGTATATTTTGTTGTATATGTTTTTGTAATAACTCATATCATCGTATGTTTCACTATTGTAGCATAAAAAGTACGATATAAATATACATCAGATACAAAATATAATCCAGGTCAGTGAAGTGTAAAATATTAGCCATACTGACCTACTACTGATAAGAGGGAGTAGACGTATCACGAGTTTCACGATTCATGATAGGATAATGTACGTACATTGCATATTAGGATAATGTACGTACGTTGCATATTAGGATAATGTACGTACATTGCATATTAGGATAATGTACGTACATTGCATATTAGGATAATGTATGTACATTGCATATTAGGATAATGTACGTACATTGCATATTAGGATAATGTACGTACATTGCATATTAGGATAATGTACGTACGTTGCATATTAGGATAATGTACGTACGTTGCATATTAGGATAATGTACGTACATTGCATATTAGGATAATGTACGTACATTGCATATTAGGATAATGTATGTACATTGCATATTAGGATAATGTACGTACATTGCATATTAGGATAATGTATGTACCTTGCATATTAGGATAATGTACGTACATTGCATATTAGGATAATGTACGTACATTGCATATTAGGATAATGTACGTACATTCCATATCAAAAGCCTGATAGTAATGAGCCAAATGAAAACAGTCAAACTACATCAGTGAAAAGTGAAATATAGGTCACATACTCCGCACTTGGTGGCTGGGGCATATTTTTCAAGCAATGACAGCAGGCAGTTATCCAGTTATTCTGCTGTAGGATGTACGAAAGTTGGTAGTTTTTATTTAGATGTCATGCATCAGTTTAGTTCTATTTATTATAGGGAGGTTTCTCTTAGTAGCACATAAAGGTGGAGGGTTAGGGACTGATACGAGATGGCATATACATTTTATAATGCAGAGGTGATCTGATGCATGTTCGTGGGATACAAAGGTTGATCGCAAAATATTATCAGGTCTATGAAGAAACCAGTCTAAAATGTGACCACGTTTATGGGTGAGTTGGTTAACTGACTGTTTATGGCTGAAAACATGATTGGAATCTAGGAGTTTTGACATGTATGGGTTTCCAGGGCAGTCGAGTGAAAGTTGAAATCTCCAAGAATAATTGGGTTACCACCTATCGAATTTCCATACTCCAGAGCTCCAGAGGATTCGGAAACTGCTCCAAAAAAGAGATTCAGTCAGCTTGTTTTTTTTTCTACTAGGAGAAGGGCGGTTTAAGCAAAAACAATGGACTGACCTTTGTTCCAGTTTGAGGGTTGCTTGGACTAGTTCGAACAATGTGTGGCAGAAATTGAGGGTTGTGTTGTACTTAAGATATTTTATAATGGAATTCTTTGTGATAATAGCAGTTCCACCTCCGCGAGAGTGGCGGAGGAACGACTTGATGGAGTAAGCGGTGGGTGTTAAATCCTCGCATTTGGGCTCATCGCCTGAAGTTTTTAGCCATGTATCTGTCAAGAAGTAGACGTCGATGTTCTGGTCGTTGATAAAATTAACTATTTATTTGCGATTTTCCGGTGGTCCTACTGATTGGGAGTTGAATAATGCAACTCACAGTGGTATCTCTGGAACAGTTGACACAACGGTTGACTATTTAAGATCGATTTTCACCAGGTTATCCAAAAAAAAATAAAAAAAATTAACGGCCGAATTTTTAAATTGTTCATCTGTTATGGGCGAAAGGGAGATAACTGGAATTCTTCTTCTTGTTCTACGTCGGTCAGCTTTAAAACAACGTTTTTCTTCCCCGCTTCCATTTCCATTTAGAGCAATGATGAATGTAGTCCCAGTTAATTTAGTATTGATCACACTGTAAGTATGAAGAGCCAAGGAGTGGTTATTTAAAGCAATTAATGAGGGTCCATCATAGTATAAATGGATTGACTGACGGTCACGTGATGGCGGTTAATTTTTTTTTTTTTTGTAAAAAAGGACGTCTTAACAGTGGAACAAGACAGCTGAGAAAAATTGTTTTCGTTTCCAAAACAAGGAGATGAAGACACACATAAGAACTGAATAATAATGTAGACGAAGATAGACAACAAGCACATATATCATGAAAAACAGCACAAAAACGGTAGAGCTTCGTCAAGCCGGTTAAGCGATAACAGCCATCTTTCCGGAACCAGATATTATATATAAACAAATATCATGAAGCTAAATCGGCTTTGAAACCATTTACTCCGTTTCACTTAAAACTTATATTTAAGAAAGGAATGGAGTTTTATAGATTGTTGAAAAATTATACAATATAGCTGTTAGTGAAATTACATAGGACAGAATGCAAGAAGCACATAAAAATGTTCATGATTTTGGGATAAAATTTTAGTTTTACTCTTAAATTCACTTGCACCAAACTCTTTAAAAACTCTCGATAATTTCTTTTTAAATACAGCGCTTATGTTTTATAATGGGCTTGTTTGGCCTGACGTATCATAGCATTCTTCTAAATTCTATATTCAGCTTGATTTTCTACATATTTTAGTTGGTCTGTTTGTTTTATTGCATCTAACATTTCTGGGGAGATTCAGCCTCGTTGGTGGTCTTTCTTTATCCTGTCTGTTTTTAAAGGGGCGTGTTTACTTGTAGCTGATTGAAATATAGATAATCAGCGAAACACAACGATAAGCCCATGACACTATTACATTGACATAGCGTTTTGGTCTGGAGAAAACAAACAAGGAAGAAAAAAGACAAACAAGCCAGCAATAAATAAAACAAATTAATAATCGGCGGGTTATTATTTGGCCAAACAAATACATGCTATTTCTATCCGTGACTTTTTTTTATATAACAATTATTATTAACTGATTGATTGGTTCTTTTTTTGAATTATAAATTTAAAAAAAATAATACATAAGAAAACAGTAGCTTCGGTCTAGAATTTCTATTATCATAATTTTCATCAGAGAACCAATGCAATATACTGATATTTTCTTGGTGAAAAACGAAAACAGACCACAGAAATTAGCCGGAAAAAATGAATTAGCAATGCGCGGAAAACTCTTTTAAGTTTTGCACACATTCCGGAACTATTCGCTACATTTTACCTTCTCAAACAAATTCTGACCGCTGATCTCACTGACATATTGCCAGGGATGTAAAATGTTTCAATAATTTTGAATTCATCTATGGTAGATAACATATCATGTAGTTGCTGTTTCTTTCCGCGAAAATCGCACAGAAGAGAAAAAAACAATAAACCCTCTGTTTGACAGGGGTTTCATTTTTGGCTGCAAAAGTCAAAATTGGACTGGAGGGACAGATGGTTCTTGTTGTCTATTGATGTAGGTAAACCTGCTTAAGCAGGGTCATCTGGGTTCTGAGGAAAATCTTTGTTTTCAGTTGATGGCGGTTTGTTTTCGTTACAACAATCACATTACAATCGTAATCGCAAAGATTGTTATTCCACAAAATTAACAAAATATGTTTGATAATGATAATGAACTTTTACATTCATCAACAAAATGTTCTCTTTATATGATATACTGTATATGGGTACATTGGTAATTGTGACAAGTTTCAAAAGAAAATTATATACCGAATTACGCCGCATCTGCAAGAGAGAGAGAGAGAGAGAGAGAGAGAGAGAGAGAGAGAGAGAGAGAGAGAGAGAGAGAGAGAGAGAGAGAGAGAGAACCTACGTTCAACGTTCCAGTTATCGCAGCAACAGTTTCTAGGATCTGATTACGCGCCAGTTTTCCCGGCAGAACCTCGGCTAGTTTGACCTTTGCATACGCGCCTTCACCAATGGTCTTGATAATTCGGTATCCATGATTCATGCAATCCGCGCGAATTACTTCGTTTGCGAGCTCTTTTCTTGGCGACTCAAACATGGTGGCCTCTTTGGGCATCATCATCACATCCAGTGAATTTTTTGATAGTCCCGTTTGTTGTGTCTTCTCCTTGTTTGATTTATTTTCTTTCATCATTTATGCCGTGTCGGGATTATGGACAACCATTTTCTGTGTGAACGTCGCTACAGGCAAAAATGACGTCATAGAACTGGCGTGTCGTTGCATCACATGATAGTTACAGCGATGTCGCGTACAACTATTTTAATCTATCTAGAAAAATATGGGTACTGTTTGGGTCATTGTGCGTTGAGAAAAGTGAATAATAATATATAATCTAGGTTTATTCTTATATTTTTAATTACATGACATTCAAGTGTAAAATGACCTTTGAAGCTCCACTTATTCCATGGAATATGATACAATAGCATTCCACTTGGTGTAAAAATATATAGTTTGTCAAAAGAAAACCTTCTTTTAGAAACAAAACAACTTATGCATCTAAACCCAAGATATCACCGGTATGCTTCTTGAAAAGTTTTGAAATATAAAGAATATTAAATATATGCATTCCACTCTCCGTTTCGTATTTTAACCGTTTCTTACTGATCGTGACAGACACAACAGAACTCTTTGATTACTGTATGGGTTTGATAACTTTGTTACGCTAAGAGATCCATAACTTAAATTTACTATAAAACCTTGTATAATTAGAGAGCGTGTAAACTTTATGTAACATGTTTGAAGTGAAATGCTATTATGTGTATGTTTAAATTAATACGGTACTAATAACTATATTTTGAGTTTCATTTTTTTTACTCTGAGAGCAATGATTATTATCTGAATGCTCAAATTCAACCATTGTAAATGCCGTTGGAAAATACCACTGTGCGTCATGTAGTGAAGTCCTATAATATTCATTTAAAATTAAATTAGACTACATTTTAGTTTCCTGTATTCCAGTTTACTTCAACAAATAATTAAATAAGCAGCAAAAGCCAAATTGATAACATCAGCTGAGATGATAATATAACCGTAATTAAAGTACATAAGAAAAATTCATTTCAGATATAAAAAAGTTGTTTGAAATTCTTCAAACAAACAATTTATATGTGTGATGATTATTCTTACAACATTTTTTTGTATAACTTTTCATGACAAGATGCACGTGCTTTACTGTATTTTTGTTGTAAATATAAATCCAATAAGCCATTAATTTCGCTGTGCATAATAACGTTAAATAAATTTTCAGGAATTCTCAAAAATGCGCTTTTTTCTCATTAGATAGTTTGTTAAAAGAAAACTTAAATGTAGTATATATATATATATATATATATATATATATATATATATATATATATATATATATATATATATATATATATATATATATATATATATATATATATATATATATATATACTCGTATTAGTGTATCTTCGATATATTGTACTGAACAGGTGAGGTAATCATTGATATCTTTTTCTTGCATTTGTCCAAATATACAGCAGTCACGAAGTCATTTACTTAAATCTGAATCAAGCATTTCAATCGGAACCGAGATGTTGCACACGGACTGCATATTCATATTTTGTTTTGTGATGCCGTTAGCTAAACAACTAGGAATGAAAGCCATTTATGTTATTCGTGATAAGTGTCACGGAATTGTATACGACTATGTTCAATATGTATATGTGGTCAAAAATCTAGTCTCTATTTCGTTACTGCGTACAGCCTTACCGAGGGTAGTTTATTTTTTTTGGGCTTTTTAGTTATTTCGACATAATGAGCGAACACTCAGCTCATGCTGCACGTGCGAAATTGCCTGCAGTTTAAAGTACCTAGCTGCGCATATCTGTCACAGCTAGGGGTATATAAGGACGAAATTATAAGAGGGAAATCACATTACGATCCAGTCTTGTCGGAAAAGCTTCCATCCTTAAAGGAGCAATCTATCAGCTAAAAGAGCTGAGTGGGGCCTGTTGGTGCCGGGGTGCGGTGCCATGTTGTGGTGTCCGTGGGGTGACCGTAGGTGACTGTGGTCCGGAGCTGAGTGGGGCCTGTTGGTGCCCGGGTGCGGTGCCATGTTGTGGTGTCCGTGGGGTGACCGTGGGTGACTGTGGTCCGGAGCTGAGTGGGGTCCGGTGGTGCCAGTGTGCGGTGCCATGTTGGAGTGACCGTAGGGTCATGGAGTGACCGTTGGGCTTCTCTATGCTGCCCGTGTGTGGTGCCATGTTGTGGTGACTACGTGTGTGGGCTTGTCTATGCTGACCGTGTAATGCCCGTGTGTGGTGCCTGTGTATGGTGCTTACGTATGCTGCATATATCTCGTCATATGGACGACGTAATATTATTTAAACACTTCTTTGCAGTCTAGTTATATGAACGACACCTGCATAATTGTATTATTTATTTAATAACTAATTTGCAGTCTCGTTATATGAACGACACCTGCATAATTTTGTTGGATATTTAATATCTTTGCAGTCAAGTTATATGAACGACACCTGCATAATTTCATTCTACACAAATCTCGTTCCATGAACGAGAGCTTCAGAATTTAGGGTTCACAATTGCATATGTCTCGTTATATGGACGACGTATTAATTATGTAATATCTTCATTCTAGTCTCGTCATATTGACGACGCATTCTTTTCATATTTGCATCTATCTCGTTATACGAGCCTTTTATATATATTCATATTTGTAAATTCATTCATATACTTCTTTTTTGTCATAGTTCCATCTTAGGAACATTTATATAAATAGATTTTTCTTATATATTGTAAAATATTGGTGTCAGAGTTCATTTTTAAAATTGCGTTTATAAAATAAACATGTTATTAACGCAGTTGTGTTCCGTGTCTTCACTAATCCAGTTCCGACTCGGTCTATCTTGTGACAATAAGGGTATTAGTACTGTTGGAGATCTTGCTGGGAAAGCGTTTTCAGCCGCGAAGAATAAATTAACAGCGCTAGTTAGACGAAAAAATAAACCGTTACCATCTACAGCGGAAATGCCTGCAAGTGTTAGTAAAATAATAAATAACGCAGTAGATGAAAAACTAGAGTCATTGATGACCCCCGACCAAAGCAACATCGCAAATATGATAGCAGGAAGTGGCTTACAACCACGACGAAAACGCTAGCGTTTTTCACGACGATTAAAATCGTTTACTATTTCACGATTTAGATCAATGGATATATAATAAAATGTCCAAAAGGTCACCTGATCCAGCGTTTGATATAGACGCCCCAGTCCCCAAGGATGATTCTGTACGCGATTATCAATATTACGCCTATCACGCAATAGACTCAAATAGTCGATCAAGAATTGAACTTCAAGTTAATGATACCAGTAAATATTTTCTACCCGCTGAAGCGTTTATTGAAGTAGAAGGAGAACTTGTACCAGCACCGTATCCAGTTGGTACTCAAGTCGGGTTTGTCAATAATGGTATCATGGCGCTATTTGAGAGTGCTAGATACCTCATTGATGGAAAAGAAATTGAGTCGATAGATCGTGATGTTGATGTGGCTACAACAATAATCGGGTTAGCGAGATATTCTGATGATTATACAAGATCAGCAGGACCTTCTATGATGTTTGCAAAAGATGTTAAAAATACCGCTGGAGGAAATCCATTTACTATGAGACGACCAAAAAAAGTCAGTGCTGCTAATGATGATGCTGATGTTGAGGCTGTAGTTATAAACAACGATCCTAATTTCAATCTAGGAGCTGCGACACGTATATCAATGTTGGAAGGGCGGCGTAAATTATTTTCATGCGCGATTCCACTGCATCATATTTTTGGATTCTGTAGAAATGTTAGAAACGTTATTTATGGAGCGAAGCATACAGTAGCACTGGTGCGAAAGAGTGATGATAATGACGCAATTTGGAGGACTCCAGCAAACCCAGCTGCAGATCATGTTAATGATGATGCCGGTAAAGTCATTTTAACAAAACTGTCATTATGGATGCCAGTGTTGACTCCATCAATTACTGCAGAAGAACGATTATTATCATTTATGGACCAAGGAGGAAAATCACTGATAAGTTGGCTAACGGCTAACGGTAAGTACAGATGTGAAGCAATCAAATATTAACGGGTTATTCACGTGGAACCTAGCATCAAAACAAGGCGTTTCTGCCCCACGTCATATATTTATTGCGTTACAGGATACCACACGAGTTGGCAATCAACTCTCCAGCCATATGATATTTGATCAGTTAGGTGTTAAAGATGTCTCACTGAGAATAAACGGCCAACAGGAACCATCTGAAGATGTACAACTTAATTACACAGAAAATCATATTGCACGCGTGTATCATAGGTTGTTGTCGTTTATGACACGTGATCAAAATGTCGATACTGGTCTGCAAATATCACAGTATGATTTTAAGAATCTATATCCGATCTATTACTTTTCACTGGAACATCTTGATTTGACAAGACAGTCAGTTGTTGATATACATTTTAGAGCTAATAATGTGACTCGTGGTGCTATTGCGAATTATAGAGCAGTTACTGTCATTCTCAGCAATAAATCAATGCTACTCGAAGGTGTTGGCGAAAGAATGAGAGTGGTAGATGCGCCAGTGGAAAATATGTAAACGATTTTCTCGATGAAATTGCTTTACAATTTACGATTTAGAATCAATCTATTATGTATAATGTCATGCAGTGTTATTAGTGTTGCGTTAACCCCTGGTCAAATCAAGAAATTGCAGTCAGAATCGGCTAAAAAATGTGGAACCACTATCACGCTGAAACCCAATCAAATGACTGGCGGTGCAAATAAATTATCGCTGACAACTCGTCAAGTAAAACACTTCAATGATGCACTTGTAGCAAGAAAAGGTGTTCAGATTACTATTTCTGCGGCTGCTATCAAAAATAAGATTAAAACCGGCGGTATATTCCCGTTGTTAGCTGCGATTCCAGCCTTGATTGCAGCAGCAGCTCCAGCGGTGGCTAAGGCAGCGGCGTTAGGAGCCGTTGGTACTGCAGCAGGAATGGCAATAAAGAAGGCAACTGGACAGGGATATAAAAAAAGGGAAAGGGTCTAAGACTACCAGGAATCCCGTATTCATGGTACAGCGGAAAAGGCCTGAGAATCCCAGGAACGGTTTACTAGTTGAGGAATCTTTGATTGAGGAACCGATGGTTCCTATGTCCAATTTTGATTTACTCGATGCTGCTAAAAAATTGGCGATTAAAAATTTCAGAGGCGTTATTATGAAAGATCAGTTACCGGCACAACCCAACAGCGTTGAAACCGGTATTATTAATTTAGATAACAGCACTGGACCTGGAACTCACTGGGTTGCATACGCTATTGATCCACGTGCAATCGTCTATTTTGATTCATATGGATTAACACCGCCAAAAGAGTTTATGCGTTATATAAACCGCTTAAAGACTTTTCCAATGACGACTTGGTATTCTACGCTACCAACACAGCAAATGAATGATCCACCAATATGTGGCAGCGAAGTATTAAATGTTCTTGACGCTATTTCTAACTCCTTGGGTAACCCAAGGGGAAAACCACCACATGTTGTCGTAAATGAATACACCAGTATTCGCTTTTTAGAGAAAGATGTATAAAATATCATGATTGATATTTGGGGGAGATCTTTATCAGCGATGAAGAAACCAACCACAGAAATATCTGCAACCGGTGATATAAAAAAAATAATCGAAGATGAAATAGCTGAGACGTTGAACTTAACAAGTGTTGATCCCGGGGAAATAGTTGTATTTCAAGATCGTCAGGGTAAATTGAAAACTAGTAATGTGTCGTTGGATGATATTTTAGTTAAACAACGAAACGCAATCGAGGATACTATCGCGTTATTTTCCGATCAGGGTAAACTCAAACCGGGTGTACTTTTTTTGATGATTACAGATAGATTAAAAACTCTCAACGATGAGTTAAAAAATTCTCTGTTGGAACTAGCAATACTTCAATCTAAAACTGAAGAACAAGGAAAACAGTTTTCAAATTTTCGAAGAAACATCGTGGATAAATTTATTGGAATCCCGTTAGATAAAATTGAAATAAAACTCCCTGATATTAAAAAATCCATCGATGAGACGAAAAACTTCATCGAAGCCATCAAAAATGATTTTTCGAGGATGATAACAATCATTGAAAAAACAAAAATTCCTCATGAGAAAACCAACAACGTAGTATACACGATCCAACACGGATCATTTGCGTGGACACCTACAAACAACAAATTAGATATCACTGCAACCGTTAAGGGTATTTATCGATTATCACTAGTAACAACGACTCAATTTAATATTTCATGGTCGAGTTCATCAGGGGTCAATAATACGATTTCAACGATCATCGACAAGGATACAATTGAAAAGTTCACGATAACATCTACTGATAAAAATTTGGTTAGGGTTTCAACAACATGGTATGTGGAATTCGTAGCGGATTTAAGTAAATAACGGTTTCAATTGAAATCGTAAACTGATTTAAAAATAAAATGATTTCATCATCGCAATATCGCGATGATCAGGTCAGAGAATTTCAAAATAGGCTCAAAACCCTCACTGAGGAGTATCAAATAAAAATAAAAAAATACCAACGAAGAATTACCGCAATTGATGTTACCGTGTACTCTGTGAGTGGTGTAATCACCGGAGCTGGTATAATACTGTCTTCTGTGACAATGATTGCCCCGATAGCTGTTCCAATTTGTATATCCGCGGCAACAAAATTCGCGGGAATAATTTCGATAGTAACAAAAAAAATATCATCATGCAGCCAGAGTAAACTGCAAGACTACGTGATTAAATTTCATGTTGTATCAACTGCATACTCGCAATTATCCTCGTTGATATCGTCATCGCTCGATGATACAATTATATCAGATAGTGAGTTCTCAGTGATGGTAGGTATTTGTGATTCCGCGATGTCAAAATTAGAGCGACAACAACAGTATAATGACAACACAGCAGGAATTACTTCAACAAATAGTGGAGAACACAAACCCAGTACAAACAAGTATGATCTCAATAACATCAACGAATCCAGAATTCAGTGTGAATTTCCCTACCCCAGTCCCCGTGAAGGAAATCGCGTTAGCAAAATTACGAGTATCACAGTTGGCCTAATATCAGATCAAAATCATTTGGTGGTCAACAACCCAATAATTCACTGGTGTTCTCGTATAAGAATTAAGACGACGGTACCCCAGACTGGAACGTTGTTTCCATACCAACCGGATCATACCAAATCGAACAAATCAATGCTGAATTGCAACGTAGAATAAAATCGATTACTGGAGCAGAATCAAAAATAGCTATAACAGTTCATGAGCCGACACTATCATTTGCCATTGAAATAAGCACAGAAGGATACGTCGTAGATATCTATCAGAGTTCTATTGGAACCGTACTAGGATGGCCTGAATTACCACCCGGGGAAAAAACCGTTAATTTACCACCTGAACCACAATAAAATTATTAAATCACCGACAGGATAAAATCTGATAATCCAATAAAAAGCTATAACGAATACATCAAACCGGATTTTTTCTTTGGAGTGGTAGAAAGCTACAAACCAATATATTGCACAATTCAACAGGGTAAAATCGTTGAAAATTTCACAGCGATAAATAATGATTTTTCACTGTTGTTAAAATCCCTTCAATCCGGCTCTCTCACCCGAGATGAATTTATCAGCGTCGTAGAAACATGCAATAAAATTATCGACGATATGGAAACATTTAATTTGAAAATTATTCAGGATATATTAGATGATAATAATCCCCTATCAAGAACAACATTTGCATCAGACTATAAAATCCCCGTCAAAGATATTCCAGTATTTAAACTACCAGGATATAACGTACCGGAACTAAAAAAAACTTCTCAATGATGCCATCGATATTGATTTTAAAATAATTCATGATACGTGGAAGAAATTGCAACCACCACCAACAATCCTCAAACATAATAATGACCCAGAAGGCGGTGGTAGACATATCGCTCCGTTCAACGTGAATATTTCATCGGTGATAGCGCTCAATTTAGTATGCGATGTTATCGAAGGAAGCTATCAAATAAATCGCGAACGATCAAATCAAGCTCAGCAGGGATATATTTTGTATTCATTTGCACCAACAGCTCCTCCAGGATTTCTAATTATTGAGTCTATATGCGGTGTCATAATGATTCATTAACCAGAATTAATTTAAAACTCACTGACCAGTCCAATAATCTGATTGATTTACAAGGCGAAGTTTTACAAATTAGTCTGTTTGTGAAATCCTAAGCCCCGAGGACACGATATCGTATCGGACTTGATAAAATATTTGGTTGAAATCATAGGGGTGAGTGTCCATATATATATATATATATATATATATATATATATATATATATATATATACAGCAACATCTACAACTATTAACTGCGTCATGCATTATTAATAATAAAAATTAAATGACAGATTTAAAAAGTAATTTGTTCCGTCTACTAATAATATGAGAATTTACATGAATGTCATAGTTCCAAAGAGATTTCAAAATACAGTACTTACTATTAGATATTCTTGTCATCATTGAGAATACATACTTTCTCATTATTACATCAAAACTGAATACATTATAGTTAACAAACATGCTGGAGGCGCTGTTCCACCTTGGAAGACCTAAAAGAAAATGAAGACTATTATTATGACCAATAACTAGTTTTCTTTTCATACATTCACTAAAGTTTGTCCACAGAGGAGCGCAACACATGTTGCACCAATAAGATTTGAACAATTCTTGAATTTAAGCAGAAGCATGTTTGTGCGAGTACACAGAGATCTGTAATGTCTCATCATATCTTCATTATCCGACCGATTGGATTTAAAAATATGACCCAAATACGTATAAGTCTTGACATAGATAAGAGCATTGCCGTTAAGATATACAAGGGGAGGAGATGGTAATTTGAAAGTAACTGTCTGAAAGACCATGCATACTGATTTTTTTGTATAATACATTATATCATTCTCAAATGCGTATTTTTCACATATCTTTAATAATTTCCTTAAACCTTTTATAGCTTTAAATCCTGTCGCTATATCTTTCAAAGGGGTTTATTATGCTAATTCCCATTGTCACTATATAAATGTTGTCGCTATATCGTCCCACGACCGTTTTGACTAGGATTTCCATTTTCGCAATATCGGCCCCACCCTCAACTACTCATATTCATTGCTTTTAGTGCTTTTAAGTCAATGTTATTGGTTTTTTTTTAGCTTTAAACAATTCTCCATTGCACGAGAAAATAAGACCAAGGTAATGAAAATTTGCCTCTACCTCAATATTACTCCTGGCTATTTCCATACTTCGTTTTGCCTTCATGGACCACCTTTTTCTAAAGGCAATACATTCAGAAATCTAGCTCGTTTGCTAATCTTACGTTTCATAACTCAGTCTGGTGTCTCAGTTCGATCGCCTCAGTCAAGGTATCTACGCGCTAAGAATTACCTTTAATGAAGAAACCCTTGTTGTTTTCTGGTGTGCCGCGCGCGAAGTCTGCCTGGTGTTTTGCTAGAAACTATAAATTGTTTGAGACAGCATTGATAATTTTACTCAATCTGTAACTCAGTCATTTTTCAGAAGAGCATCATTAATAGCAGCTAAAAGGGCCTAATTCGTTTTCAATACTTTTGATGAAACGATTTAGTTACTTATAGCTATATTTAATGATGCTGGCCTGAAACTTTACTGAGCTATATAGGATAAATTCGCGATGGTGTGTGGAACAAGCTAGCACATAAACATTATTCCAGTCACATGCTACACACATCACTGGCTACAAAATCCAAACTCTCAAGAGCTGCGGGAAGGTCAGTCACAACCAGGAACATGTAGTGTCAGACTTGTATTCTTCAAGCTTTGTCAAAGACACCAACCAGTTGAATCAAATATTGAAATGTAATTGCTACTCCTTTACTTACCAATCACAGTGGTTCATTCATCAGTCCACTCATAATTCCACAGGGGCCCCGAGTGGTCTAAAGCGCTGTCCGTTACGGACCACTGCCATCTCACCTCTGTCTGCGTGGGTTCGAGTCTAAGATTCGGCTAATGTAGTTAAGTGAGAAAGCTTGCTAGTAGCTTCTCGTGGGTCGGTGGTTCTTTCCGGGTTTTTTCCGGTTTCTTCCTCCACCACTAATACTGGCCGCCATGTATAGCCTATATATTGTGCTGAAAAATGGCGTTAAACCATAAAAAAAAAAAAAAAAAAAATCATAATTCCACAAGAAAAGCTCCATTTAGTGTATCATTGCATTAGTAATAGCAACACTTGCCATATTTCCAGGACAGAAAATACAAATTTCCAGAAAAATAAGGAATTATAAATCTCATCACTCACTCGACACTTTGTTAGAACTGTACCCAGTACTATGCCGAATCGTGCCGTTGTCTACAATAAAACTTTCTCCAACTTAAAACTGATGAAAATTAAAAGTTATCCGTTTTCAAGACATTAATTATTATTGCTATTTTAATATTACATCCATCGATTAAATGTGATAAAACGGTACAGATATAAAACGTTTATATCTTTCTATTTTCTCATACATACAAGTTCTGTACTTAGGGTGGACAGGTCGCTCAACTGCCCTCGTTAATATATTCGTATTAATACGCGGTGCTTGCAAGACATAGCACGTGACCCGAGACGCTCAGTGTGAAATACGTCCAATACATAACGATTATAACTCTTTTGTGCTTGATTTTGTTCCTTTTGTAAGAGCGGCATCAATAACTAGATTCTACTTAGATAATAACTCAGATTTACATTAAAGAGTACAAGACCTGATGACCTTTATGCAAAGTGAGAGGCAATAATAGTGGGTGATTAATAAGGTATGTATTGAAACGGTTAATTATACTGCAAAAAATACAGTTTTTCCTTCATTAGGAAAAAAAATTGTTTTAAAAATAATCTAAGCAATCAGGTGTTTGTAACAAGACAACGATATCCCAGACGAGGGTTCACATTATTGTTAATTCCACTTGACAGAGCCTCGTGGGAACGACAAATAACGCAACCTTTCGATTGGGATTTCTTTTTCTGGGTGGCAAACCCAACATAAATTCTGTTGATCCCTGTACTGTCTGTGTGTACTCTATGATACCGAATATATACATGATACCGAAATACTGACAACTCTTTTCAATATGGTGTTCTTTTTCAAGCCATTCTTTTGGTCGATGTCCAATCAATCTTCTTCCATCGATTTTTCTCTTTCTTAGATGCTTTCTTCCACCCTGTAAATGTTTCAGTCTTGTCGATCTGTTTATGTAAACATATTGTGAGTATTCTTTATGCTGTTACAATCTTTAATAAACTGGTCAGTACCAGTACATTTTAGATTTAAGGTCATATTCTGGTGCCTTTACATAGACACGCAACACTAGATACAAAACTTGCATGGAAAGATTAAGTAGGTATCCGTTCATGAAAAAAGAATCTTGGAAATCTTGAACATCGGATTATCCAGGTCGGATTTATTAATCATGTTGAAGATGTAGTCTCTCAGACTGTTCTCTGCCTTATTTTATATTCACAATAATTTCGTTCCTTTTCCCAGTTAAGCAAACATTATCTTCTCGCTCAAGAAAATTCATTTGCTCTGCGTTTTATCTTATTTTTCGGAGTGTCTCTTCTCTTCTTGTGGATAATAGGAATGCGGCTGATGCCACCTACCATGCAAAGAGATGACATACAATGATACTTCCTAACTATTCATCAGCCTATCGTCTTTAGAAAATGTTCCCTTAGAACCGATTTAAAATCTTCCAACAGTGCACTTGAAAGCATCAGGGTCGGGTCCAGACCTGGTGTTTCAATTTGGGTCATTATATTTTCTTATTGGAGTCGAAGTTGCATATTCGTCGTCAGCGCCTTTTCTCGAGTCTTTCCAGAAAACATCGACCTGTCGTATAGATTATTATAGTTTTCATATTGGCAGTCCCTCTGTAAGCTTTCTACAGAGCATACCTACAGGCCTGGTCCAAGGATGTACGGAAACAAAGGTAATATGCAGAGCCCGAGGCAGCAAGCTATGAGCGTGGGATCCCAAGCAAACGTTTTATATATAAAAAATGCATTGTGGAGTCGATTTCCTGAAAGCGTCGGGCCCAATGCGGTTGCCTTGTTCGCCTTGCACTAGGGCCGGGCCTGCACACCTGTATATATTTCTAAGTAAATTATTACAAAATTGTCTCTGTGAAAGATTTACAATCAGCTGACCATCTTCTCGAACATCGTGTAGCAATTACCGTGTTTTATCCTTTTTATTTTTTCTGCTCTTCGCCTGATCGGGTTTCAGTTAGATCCAGCTTAGTAAATGGAATGCAGTTATTTGCCACCGTGGTCTTCCTTCTTACTAAAACGATATTTTGTTCGGACGCTTTTAAACATTCTCTGATGTTCAGTATTTGAAAGTTACATTTGACATCTCAGAAAAATGTTTCGTAACATTCAGTTTAGTTTAATGTTTGCTTACTCGATAAAACAAAAACAGCAATAAATAAATAAACAAATAAATAAATACATAAATATTTAGTTATCTCAGTCTTTTTGTATTCATGTGAGGTCTGTACCCGGACAGTAGAATTACAACAAAGAATCCAGGCACTTGAAATGAGATGCTACAGAACCATCCTTGGCATCTCTTACATGGACCACATCACGTACGAAGTGCGTAATACCGTCAGTCACAAAGTAGGACATTATGATAGACCTCCTCATCACTGTCACAAAGAGAAAGCTGAAATTGTATGGCCATGTCACTAGAGTCAACAGTCAATCTGCAACAGTACTGCAGGGCAGCGTCCAGGGTGGCAGAAGGAGAGGTAGACAGAGAAAAAAGTGGATTAACAACGTCACAGAATGGACCAGGAAAAGTTTTGCGGAGACACAGTCATTGGCACATGATCGAGACAAGTGGAGAGAATTGGTCAGATGTGCAGCAGTGTCGCAGAAATGTAACCGAGGGGGTTTTGGACTAAATGAATAACTCAAACACAATGTGTGAAAGATGAAAATGTATTAACTTAATTAGTAAAGAAAAAATGTATGATGCAAAAATACACTGATTCTCACACATTCTCAACATACAATTGATCCAATCACTCAATACTACCATTCACACACTGAAAATAAACCAATAATTTATATCTGTCTGATATACGGCTTCAAGAGACCTCAGTTTCAAATAATACTACACACTAAGATATTCACATAATTTCACGTATAGACTAGGCTTGGGTTTCAAATAATCTCAAGTTTTCAAATACGTTTCAAATGTTCTGCACTGTCAGTAAGATTTAGAAATCTCCTGGAATTCAACTAAAGATTCAAAATAATCTCATGTAAATACAAATATACCAACTGAAACAACAACTGGAATAAACATATGCTTCTTGACCTTGTACTGTCGCACGATTCATACACCGGTTAACCGCACAGTTTCACCACGTCCCTAGGGTTAGCCCACTCTATTGTATCGGCCGCTCGCACCCTTCATGGATCCACTACATGTACCGTCAGTCATACGTATACATGTACAGACAGCATACAGCACCCTTGCATTAGCTACGTCTACAGTCGTGGCTCCACCACATGTACAGACATACGTACATACATATATACATCTAGATAGCTCTACTCGTTAGCTACATTCATCAGTCTCGTTACATCCGTTAGACTGTTAGCCTCGTTAGCCTTGTAAGCTACAATAAAACCAAACTGGTAATAATAATGAGTTCTGGAACATACTAATACATTAAACTCTTAATAACAGCTTGAAATTCACAGTTCACAACGTTTCAAATCTGAGTTGTAATAAATGAATCATTACACAATATGACAATACAAACTCAAATTAACTTCGCATATCAAATAAAATATAAATTTAACACTCACCCCTATGGCTTATAGAAATACCTCGTGAAAATTCGTGCTCTCTTCACCAGATCCAAAGTGACCACTATCGGTTATACCTTAATCTTGCTTAAATTCGTAGGACAGTGAGTAATAATCAGGGTAAATACCCGTGCATATCGTGATTATGATGTCCGTAGCCGCAAGTAGTTTAATGCGGCGAGACATATGTTGGTTCAGTCGCTTGTCTGGAAAAACACCTGTTCATCCTAGACAGTGTTGTATGCATGCACATCACAAATAATTAATCAAATATTTCTCAGGCAGAACAAAAGTTATTTTTTTTCCTTCTAATTCTGTGACAAGCAGCACAGTGCCTCAACGACCACATTAGATCAAGAGACTGAGGATGATGATGAATGGGAATTGAATGTACTAACCATGTAAATTTAACGTACGAAAACGAACCATTCTGGCTATATACTCATACATTTACTATATATTAAACAATAATCTGATATGTATGCTTATCGTACTAAAATACAACAATTCCTTTTTCGAATTTAAGTTGAATTTTTGTACGCTTCTAATCACAGTAAGCGGAGCAATTTCAAGGGACATACCAATTATATCGAGATAATGTGATAAAAAATACAACGGTGACATCATGCTATAAAGATTATTAACTGATTTTGTAAAGACAATGGACTGAAGAGGGTAACCAAAATGATAAACACTTTAATTTCCATTAATGTGACGACAGGTATGTTAATTGAGAACTCATGTTCTGTTAAAAACCTCGGTCATAATCATTTTTACATAATTCTACCCTCACAATACCCTATGTGTCTGTCTTCTTTAGTATCTTGTAACCGTACTAATAATTGTACTGTTTAAAGCTTGCTTGCCTACATAAATTAAAGGTTCAATGTTTGTACAATTATATACATACATGAACTCTAACGGAATAATTTGAAAAATAAACCGTATTACTTCAGTAATAGGCTTATTTGTGACAATTCCATTTTTGCTCAAATAACGCGTTACTTAAAGCACATGAGTCTGACGTTTTATCAATAAAGTACGGCAAAATCTCTGAAAACATGATACTTCGTTTATATAACTGATAAGGCGATTTCATGTTTTCAGAGATTTTGCCGTACTTTATTGATAAAACGTCAGACTCATGTGCTTAAGTATCTTACTCTGCTGTATTTTAACGGTCAAACAATCACAACCCCTCGAAACGAAAACAACGTGTCACGAGCGGCTTGGCTGTAATGAAAACAACGTGCATTGGGTTAGAGCCTGAATTGTAATGAAAACATTGTGCATTTTTAGGTCGGTGATTTCACTTCCAGACCAGCAGCAAACCTTCATTACTCACTGTCAATTTTCACCGATATACTCAAAGACGAAAAGCAACCACACCAAACGGCTCACATTCTACACAACATGCAATTTTCTTTACTCCATAAAAATGATGTCTAACTGTATCATCACCAAAAACGAGAAAGAGCAAGAGACTTTCTAAAAATAGACCTGGATGACATTCGTACTGGCCTGGCCTGAAAGTATTAATTGAAAACTGAGTCCATACGATTGACCTCGAAGTTGAGATATATCTTTTTTCCCCCGAGCATATAACGGAAAAGGCAGAGTGTTTCGATTGAGCGCGCAAGTTTAAATATAACTATTCCTCATGAGTTGTTGGATAAGATCACAGTAGAACAGTGCAATTTTAAGGGTAACATTGTTTTTTAAGCATATTTAGACGTTATTTTCAGATTTAAAAAAAAATATACAGATTTTACCAAAAGGTTGGGACTTTTGTAACGACTATATTTAGCTTATGTGCTTCATCATGCAGGTTTCAGTATCGGTCACCAGTATCATTGTCGTCTGCAACAGGCATACTGAGTATTAACTGAATAATTCGGGACTTGTCGTTTGTTACTTTTGAGAAAGCATGCAGATGGACTGCTCTTCAGTTTTCATGTGGGATACATTTGGAATTATTGAAAAAAAATATATATAGTAGGCCTATGTGATATATCACTTTCATGAATGATGCATCAATCGTGGCTCTGCATTCTCCACTTAACTGTGGGAGGGCTAGAAAAATTAACGCTATATTATTTTCAGATTTTAAAGAATATATATAATTGCAATGAAATGACGGACCTTAATGTGTTTTGCAAGATATCGAGTGTGGCACCTTGAACAATCTTAGTGAGGTTTTCCCACACAGGCGCTCGATGAAGGAGGAAACTAATAGCACAGGAGTCTGACGTTTCATCAATAAAGTACGGCGAAATGTCTGACAACATGAATTACCCTTATAAATAATATACATATTATATACATATATATGGGTACAGTACACTCGTTTGTGAGTGTACAAATTAATTTGACATTGAATCAATTATCAGTGATTTTCCAGTATGTAGGTATTATCCACTACTTTGACCTATGTTAACATTTACAGTTTTCGTTCTGTACAACCCAGCTTTGAGACAATGAAGTCTTGATATATGGTTATGATACGATTGGTGATTTTCTTTTCATATGCTTGTTTTCTTAACCTTTGAGACTTTATATTTATTCAAATAGCACACAAATTCAAAAGTGAATGCAAACTTTGATGAACTTTTAAAACACTGAGAGAAAATGTTTTTTGAATTTATTTTTAACTTTAATAATTGTGTCATAAATCTTATCTTAATCAGACCTTTTTTGGTTTATTTTCAGATTTAACAATGTATCATGTGCCAGTTTCAATCTTTAATCACCAGAAGCGACCGCGACAGGCACTTTATGCTGACCCACAATCACAGGGTGCCATGAATAAACAGACAAATGTGCAGCCTCAAAATAAATTACCAGGTAATAAATCTTGTGTTACACATATGCTACATTTTAAAATAACATTGGGTTGCAAAAAGATACAAACCTTTCTCATTTTTGCTCCCCATTTATTATTTTAGTTAATGTTGCTTACCAGGTATTATCAATACATTTTGATATTGCGGATAATGTTATATTGCCATTTTGTCTAATTCTGCACGTTGGCTATAGTCATTGTTTTCCTTTACCATCATTTATACTTCAGAGACCTCCAAATTTGTAATTTGACCCCAAATTTTAATACCAAAGTTTGTTTTTACTAAGTCTGACCCCGTCTTTCACCCCTAGGGGATACACTGGATATATTCAAACACCCTCCCATTTGTACTTCCACAAATTGTACAGATGAAAAGCATCAAGGATATTTAAAAAAATGTTCAACATTTGGGTATATCATTTATAATTTTGAATCACCAGGTGATTCTAACGTTCAACTTATTGGTTTTCAAATCAAACAGAAACTCTTGAATTAAAGAAGCAGACAGGCTGTTTACCATTCTTTTCTGGTGTTTAGATCTGTCCATTTTGTTCAGTATAGTGTCATCTAATCCATTGTTTGCAATGTCTAGTTTTAATATTTCTGAAATAAGTTGAACAAATCAAAGGTTACAGGCTGTCCTTCTGGCCATCTGTGCATCTATATGGATATGGATGATGATGTAACCACGAAGGCCATAAAAAGACTAAATATGTGAAGCATGTTCAGTTTTTAATGTCGTGTCGTGATGTGATGCCTTTACTACTATGCAGACTTGAAATGTTGGGAACTTTTGAATTGTTATAAGTTGCTATTTAGGGTTTTAAGTTAATATGTGTCTATAGATTTTAATTCCGTGCCTGTTATTTATGACCTGTTTGGTTTCGTTGCATCTGTCTGTATGTATGTCTATGCAATTGTCTGTGTGCATGTTGGATCCATGAAGGCTAAGCATGGCCAATACAAGTGGGCTAACCCAATTTAGGAGAACTGTGTGCTGTCTGTATGTATGTGTGTGTGCAGGTATAACAGGCTGTCCGTCTGGCCATCTATGTGGATATAGAAGATGATGTCACCATCAAGGCCATACAAAGACTAAACCGCTAATTTGTGTGCATGGTGGATCCAAGAAGGGTGTGAGAGGCCATTACAAGTTGGGCCAACTCAAGAATTTGGGAGAACTGTATGGTTTGTCAGTGGACAGATTTGCAAGCGAGTGAAAATACTAGAGTTTTTTATCCAAGAGATGAAATGTATCCGTTATTCACTCGTTTCAAGCAAATATTCTTTTTATTTTATGCTCACATACGTTGGCTACCTCAAATCTGCTCTTTCACTCGTTTATTCACTCATTTCAAACAAATATTTTGACCCAAAAATGTAGTTCCTGTAGTGAAAAAATATTGTTATTTTTTCACTGTTATTTTTTCACTGTTATTTTTTCACCGCAGTGAAATATCAATATTATTTTAACTAGAAAATCAAGTAATTCACTGCTGAGCATAAAATAAATGAGATTATTTGAATCTTATTCTCATTACATGACATTATATGAATATTACTGTCATACATTTGAATATATGAATCATTTTGTTGTTTTCCTGTTTTTGAATGTTTGGATAGAGTAATTGAATGAGATGTATGTTTAGAGTTAAAGAATCACTGTATATGTCGAATATATATGTATTTTTGTTAATTCATTCCATAAATTTCATCACATTGTGTTGTGTTCTCATTTGATCTAAGCATCCATTCAGGTCTATCTTGTTACAATATTGTCTTATCTTTAATTTTTCTTTTTCAGTAGACTTGATGCCAGTTCAAGGTTTCAGTTTGGACCATAGACCAGGGAATCAAAAACAGAGGGTCCCTTGTCAGCAAAATGCTAACTTCAACAAACTAGGTTGATTTTTTACTCACCTAACCTATATCATTGATATTTTTCAATTTATATTTGATATATAATATAATAAAAGTTCATATTTCTTGCCAATGACCAACACATTTCAAAAGAATAAAAAAAAGAATAAAAAAAACTTAGCCAAGAACTTTTTTTTCAAAGGAAAAATGTTCTGTTTGTTTGCTTGAAACAATTCTAATGATTTAGTAGTTTAAATTTATTTCTAGCTGAATTTGCTTGGTGTATTTGGAAATGCATTAATTTTCTCAGATCTTGGATAAGAAGGTTGGTTTGGCTCCTCACTACTTTTGGCAGCAGCATCACTGGTTAAAGAATCTTATAGGACTTAACACTTAAAAGTGTCCAACAGTGTTTCTCCTCCTATTTGTATGATATTCACAGTTTAAGAAAGTAGAGATTTTAAATAAAATCCTGATATTCTTCCAGGGTTTATTATAATTTGTGCAGAGAAATTTATTCTTGTTCATGTTTAGTTAAAAAGTGAAGTGAGAAGGGACCAGGAGGAAACGAGTCTTAGTGGTAATTTTGTAATGGCCAGATAGTTTGTCAACATTATGTGTTTTTCTTGCTGAGACATAATACATGTGAACTTGTAAGTTTTAAATGGCATACAATTCTCAGTGGACATTCTTAAAATCAAGGAATATTCTTGAATCTGAAAAATGTAGTAAGTGAATAGCTTCATCAACAACATTGGGCTGTAACTTTGAAAATGGATAACTGTTCAAGTAATGTAGGTGATTATTACTTGTTTAAGTCCAATAAGCAAGTGAGCTCTATCTGTTATGTTTTCAGGTTAAATTTTGGATAAATTCATTGATCTCTTAATCTTTTTTTTAATATTATTAAAAATATTGCAAAACTTCCATAAAGAGACAGAATTTGGCTTAGGGTTAGAAAAGCCAAGAGATTTCACACACATCCTTGCTTTACATTTTTATTGTGGGCAATAAATAATAATAATAATTTATTATTATTATTATTATTATTATTATTATTATTATTATTATTGCAGGAAGTACAGTTTATCCTCCTAAACCACAAGAAAAAGGTAGAGGAAGAGGGGGTCCTTCCCCTCAGAGCCAATACCAAAATGGCCAGTCTCCAAGCACTTTTCAATCTCAAGGGCAAAATGCTCAAACTCAGACCTGGAAAAGTACCCCTCAAAACATATCTCAGGTTTTTACTTCCAAGAATACAAAACAGCTACCAACACAATCACAGATGAATGTGTCAGGCATGAAGAGAGTGAATGAAACACCCCAGAACAACAAATTTGGTCAATCCATTAACAGCCACAACTTGCAACAGAGGTACATATATTCAAAGCTTGTGAAAACAAACTTTGTGCTTTTGTTCCCAGCACCATGCTATGAAAACTTGCCTGGTAAAAGCAGGTCCACTAGATAGTGAGGTATATACACCTTCTGGTGAACAGAGTGGAGGGTGGTTATTATGCAGGTGTTGTTAACACATGTAAATTAAAGACAGGATTTTGGAAAACCAGTACTGATATTGCTGTGAGTAGGCAGAAATATCTTAAAAAGAACCTTTTAATATGAGGGATTTTTACTCTTGATTAATAACTGCAAACTGTTTCAAAATGGTCCAACATATGAAAAATTGAGGGATTTTCTGAAGAGGGTGCATATAATCATAGTAATTGAGTGACACTTCAGGGAATTTGTTATTTATTATTTTCATGCCAGTGTGAGGCCACAGCTAGCTATGAAAATGGCTGGGTACATAATTGACAAAATATGCTATTACAAAAGGCAGTTCACATCCATAGTTAGGAACAAATGTAATTTTGTCAAGTTCTATTGGTATTTATTTGAAAAACTAGATTGCTTCTAAACTGTATAAGATCTCTTCTAAACTATTAGATTTCTCTTCAATGTTCCGAGATAACTGAAAAAATTGCTCATTGAATAGTATATATTTAGATTTCATATACATTTTATAGTATAATTTACAAAGTATATAAGCTGTCTTATGCAGTGAATAAGAAATCTGATTAAAGTTATAAGACATTAAAAACAAAAAGAATCAAGAGACATTAACAAAATTTATGTCTTATAAAATATCTCATTAAGTTCACAAGATATCTTAAGCAATTTATTAGATATTTATTTATGAGATATCAGGATAATTTCATAAGATTACTTGAATTATTTTATTAGATAGCTTATACATGTGATAGATATCTTATAAATTTTATCAGATATCTTATAGACTTCATTAAGTATCTAGAGTACTTTAAGCCACCTACTCAAGTCCTGCAAGCAACCAATGCTGAAGCATTGTTTGTGAGTTTTATTGATGAATATACCCTGCCTTTCACAGTAGGAGAAAAACGTCCAACTTAAGTGCTTTTTTAAGTGCTGAAAATTTGGAACAATTTTAGTCACGAAGATTAAACAGCAGGCATGTCTGTCACAGCATCATTTTATGACAGCTTGAAATTTATGTATACATGTATATAAATTTGTTTGTTTGTTTTTATGGTTTAACGCCATTTATCAGCACAAGATAGGCTATACATGGTGGCAGTATTAATGGTGGAGGAAGTACACGGAAAACGCCGGAAAGAACCACTGATCCACGAGATGCTACTGACAAGCTTTCTCACATACCCACATTGGCCGAATCTGAGACTCGAACCCACACAGACAGAGGTGAGATGGTAGTGATCTGTAACGGACAGCACTTAGACCACTCGGCCACTTGGGGCCCCATATAAATTTGTACATGTAATCAATGTAAATAATAATTTAGTTTTATTTTGGGATTTTCATATAATATGGAACTGACCATCAAAGTTTATGGAGCTAGTGTCGTGGTATAAGTTTTCACTAATTGTATTCAAATTCACTAATTTGTATCCCTCTTTTCACTAATTGTGGTCAAAATTCATGGACTTTTATCCCTCTTTTCACTAATTGTGTTCAAAATTTACTAATCTTTATCCTTCTTTTACTAATTGTGTTAAAATTTAACTAATTTGTATCCCTCTTTTCACTAATTGTGAGTCTGGAAGGTTGGCAGCTCTGTTTAAAGACTGATATAGAAACTAATCTAAACAAGTATTTTTCATGTTTAATCCAGAACAAAGTTGAAAGTACTTTTACATGTGTCTCATTGTGTCAGCTTTTTTCGATAGTACCTGTAATCTAGCTTCATGGTTACTGTCTTTACTGTCAACTTTTAAAATTTTGTATGCTCTTACTCGCACTTCTATTTACTTTCCAAGCACTGTGTCTTATCCTGGTGGGAGAGGGAATCCACTTTGCTCATAAACTTGAGTTCAGCATAGTCTCTTAAATGGTTTTCACATGTTTACAGATTATTCCAATCTGCCAACAAATTGTACATTTTTGCCAGAATGTAACCCCCCCCCCACTTTATATTACCAAATTTGACAGAAACATGTACAGGGTATAGGGTTTAACAACACATATGCACAAACCTGCTTGTAAAGTCTTGATAAATATTGAAACACATTTTGTATTATCAACCTTGACAAATACATGTAAAGATGTAATCCTACAAGATAAGGAATATAAGATGAAGATGTTAAAATAATTAAAAAGGCTATATAAAAAACAAAAAGGTACAAAATACTAAATCCATACAACATCTGGTAATATAGCTGAATAATAAAATAAACAATATTTTTAGAAAAATATGTTCTCTATTGATGATACATCGTGAAAAGTTTCTTAATGTAGATCACATATAAAAAAAGATAAACCCCTTGAAATTTCTGTCTCATTGTCTCACAGAGTGGAAGTCAGTCCACTCAAGAATGTGTTCGACTGTCAAAGGACACTAGCAGGGTCTATATCAGGGTCTCAAACATGTGGCCTTTGGGCCGATGTGGCCTGCCAAGCTGTATCCTATGGCCTGCAAAATGATTGGCATTACAAGGTGTCATAAGAGATAAAGTTAGTGTGGTCCTTGGGCCATCAAAAATGCCTTCATGGGGCCTTCCGGGTGGTTTGAATATAAGATCCCTGGTGTATATGTTGTACAGGCATGGGACATTACATTAGGGTAAGGAATCATTATCATAATGTTCATTAATTATGTAAAGGTGTAATTAAGAGGCCCATTCATTTTTTTCTGTATATGTGTCAACCTGTGCAATTCTGTTCTTTTTTCCAATACTTTTTATTCATTGTCTTATTTAGCATACAAATGATTTTAGATAAAATTAAATATTATTTTGCCTGATTTCTTAATTGCTAGCTATCAATGATTGTTAATTTGTGGATGTAACATTTAGCAAATTTGTCCACAAGCACTGGTTTAATTACGTCTCATTTAAGGTGTATAGGAGGTTTAATTTTTGGACATTGTTTTCCTAACATTGTCCTTTTCGTATAAGCTGAATTACTGTTAACTTACAACACTGTATTGAGTATAGGAAAAATAATTAATATTATTTCTGGATCAGTACAAAAGATTTGGTGCCACTGGAAATCAAATAAAAATTTATTTTGTATACTAGACATGGTTATGATATTTTTTAACTGCCTAATTATTCTAAAGGACCATTCTCTTGGGTTTTTTGTGGAAACTTTAGTGAAATGGAGATAATTTAGGCCACAATAATTTAAACAAATAATTAAAACATTTGTATACAGGGTTCCTGCGGATCATGGAATCCTGGAAAAGTTTTGGAATTTAAAAAATAAATTTCAAGGGCCTTGAAAAGTAATGGAATTTGTCAAAACCTTGCAAAGTTTTGGAAAAGTCATGGAATTTCTGACAAGGAGTTAAAGAAATTGATTACTTCAAATTTCTTAGAGCACAGAGCACCTGTTAAATAAAACCTGATAAAAAAGATACGATAGATAAATAGTTTCATTTCATATAACAAGAGTAAGTTCCCCTAACAGTAGATATCACGTGGTTTCCGGTGTTGTGCAATTGGAAAATTCACATGGTCAGCCATGGCGCTTTGAGTACTTGCCACTTGATGATCTGTCAAATCGAAGTTAATTTTTTCCAAAAAGTCTGTTATTTCTTCGATATAAGATACAAGGTAAGTACTAATTTGATTTTGTTTATATTCCTCACTTGTTTTTTGGGTCTGTCGTAACATCTCATACAGCATATTCAGTCATTTATTATGTCGGAGAGTATGACATGATTATAATCATTATTGTCGATTTCATATTCTTGTTTTGGGCTGTTACTTTAGTTCTAGTTTCAGAATATTGAAAATTGTAGTTTTTTTTCAAAAGCCATATTTAAATAACCTGACAACCCATCTGAAAAAAAAATCAGAGAATCATTTTAATATTAGACCCATCTAGGTCTCCCAATTGAATCTCCCGATTTTGCCAAATCCTCAATAAAAATAAATACTATAATAGATCGTGTATTAGAACAAGAAAACTGTACAAATTCAGAATTCAAAAGGCTTCAGTAAATTCCTGTAATATTACAGTGTGGGAATTTTGACTTCCATTTTTCAAGAGGGTTGTTAGGTTAGGATGAAACATGTTTACTGCCAATATAGTTTAACTTTAATCAATCATTTTTCTGTATCTGGTAAACTTTGACAACTTTTTTAGTGTTGCTGTTATAAGTATATTTAATGAATTTTTTTTTTAAAGTTAAAGAAAAGAATTGTCAGTGTCTGAAATTGGATTTTAATTTTAAATCTCCAAGATTCTATGTAATATGATAACGAATAAATCTTAGATTGTAAGTCTGGTCAGGCAATAGGTGATGAAAATGAATTACTTAATGAACACTGGGCTGTTAGAAAATTCTGAACACATACTACAATACACAATATCTCATGATGATAGTGAAGTCTTAAAATCTTAAGAGACTCTGAAGGACCTTGAAAAGGAGATAGAGCAGAAAAAGTTTGCTTCTCACTAAATACAAGAAAGCAACTGGAAAGCGATGTGTTTTGTTAGTATTGTAAATTGGAACACATACAAAGACTACATAGGATTTGTTTAGTTTTTTTCTTTTTGAATACAAAATACATTGAACATTGGATTATGACATGAATTACTACATAAAGTCAAGGTGTGCAAGCCCAGGTAAATTTAAAATGGACATATTATAAATATTTGTCGTTAACTTATTTGTTATTTTTCATTGATAGATGTCATTATTTATATAAATTTACTTCACAATACAAGATAGTGTGGTCCTTGAGTTTTGTGAAATGGCCCAGGAAAAGTTTTGGAAAAGTCATGGAATTTGTTTTTGTTAAATCTTCAGGAACCCTGTGTATAGGATTTAATTTTTTAATCTTAATCTGAGGTTGCTAAGTCATTAATATTTCTTCACCACTGAAACACTGATTTTTCTCTAGCAAAAACAAATCTCTTAGTCAATAACATTTTTTCTGTGTTCCTTTTTGTTTTCTTTCACAAATTTAACATTGAAAATGTATTATTGTCCATTTAATTGATGTCATACAGCTAATTTTTGTTCATGAGTGTCTTCCTACCTTGGATAAAACTATAATTTCTTGGAAATTCCATTAAATAAATGTCTGACTTTATAACTTCAGTGATTTAATTTAGTATGACTTTCAGGTCAGGTGGTACATCAGCCCAGAGAGCTTTGAAGTTTGGTGGAGACATACCTCACAATCCCACACTTACAGCAAGTGCCCCTACCCCTAGCCTTCATTCTAGTGCCAAAAGGCCAAACAAGTACATGTACAACACTACTAGCTTGGTGAATCTGCCAAACCCAGCAATTGCAGGTTTTCCAACTGACTCTAAGAACAGTGTCAAACTTGAGGTAATATTAATTTTGTGGTAGCAGAGTGAGTTTTGTCAGTGGGTTGTATGAGAGAGAGAGAGAGAGAGAGAGAGAGAGAGAGAGAGAGAGAGAGAGAGAGATGCACCTTCACTCACAATTTATTTAAAAAATTGAGTGATATTCATGTGAAATCTGGTCTGAGTTGGCTAATGGTAGGTTGTACCTGAAATGTTAGAAAGAAAGTCTCATCCATAAATTTGTAAATGTGATCATGGCGAGTAAAGGAATCATGCAAAAAGCATACTCAGTGAACGAAAACTGTATATCAAGACAAGGTTCATATAGGTGAAGCAAGATTGAAAGTTTGCTGTGTCAAAAATGATGTCAGTACCATACATGCCAACCATTACGCTTTTGGCGTAATCATTACGCTTTTTCCCACTAAATTCCGCGTTACGCGTTAACGTTTATAGATTACGCTTTTTCGATATATCCATCTTGCAAAAAAAAATTTTTTTTCGTTTTTATTAGCATTACTTTATTTTTTACATACTGTTTTAATTTTAATTAAAAAATACCCCGCTTCTACATAACTACGATATACGAGTATACTTGTCCGTGGACTTTCCTAATATTCATGTTCTATTTATAGCAACTATCATGTTACTAAGATACTTTCAAACTTTCGACCTCATATTCTATTTATAGCGGCTTAGTGAGGAGAGAACAGACTGGTTTTTATTTTGTTTAAATCATTATGCACATACTCTTTGTTCTAATTTTGTATAGTGCAGAACCAGTCTAAAAGTTTTTTTTGCGCTAAAAAGTATTAAAAAATTCTCAATGCGTTTATGAGTGCAAAAAATATCTCTTAAATAATTTCACAGATGGGTTAGAAAAAGTCAATAATAAACAAAGCAAAATGTAATCAATCCTCCAAACACGACGAGGGCATCATCACGTGACGGCTAATCGTTGGCGCTAAATGGCTTCAGATGTTAAGATGGATTCTAGTCTTTGTGTATGTTAGAGCACATTTTTTCCCCCCAAAATTTCGCAGATGGATCAGAAAAAAAGCAAAACAACGAGTCCTCCAAAAATTCAAAGATGAATATATGAATGGCATAATACAGCGTTCCATTCTAGGACAGCATAATGCTCATTGCAGACTGCGGAAACGATTTTAGCATTGGTCATGGTGGTAAATTTGATGTGGAAAAACGCGTGAAAACAAGGAAACACATCGAATTAGCTCGCCTTACGAACTCTAATACTAAGGTAACTTCTTATTTACCGAGGTTTTAATAGAACACGGACTACCATTAGCGGTAGCAGACGACGTTGGTCCCTTGTTGAAGCGGATGTTTCCTGATTCGAAAATTGCGGGAAAATATGCTTGTGCAAGAACAAAATCATCTCATATTGTTCGGTGCCTAGCAGAAGATACTTCACTTAAAATTGCAGAAGCAATGAAAATTGGGCCGTTTAGTAATGCCACAGACGGGAGTTGTGATTATGATGTTAAAAAGTTGTACCCAGTATGTGTTAGATACTTTGACAGTGAAAAAGGCAAAGTCATGAGTGTTCTTCTTTCTTTACCAGAATTAACAGTAGATTCCACTTGACAAAACATTTTTGATTTGCTTGACAATGTTTTGAAGAAACATGACATATGTTGGCAGAACTGTATGGGGTTTGCAGCTGATAATGCATCAGTGATGACTGGAATTCATAAAGGAGTTGCATCCTATATTTTGAAAATGTCTCCATCAGTGTTCATAACAGGTTGCCCCTGTCATTTGATGCACCTTGCTGCTGGTAAGGCTGCTGATAAATTAGAAGTAGATATTGGCCATTTATTAATAGATATCTACTATTATTTGGAGAAAAGTAGTAAAAGGAAACAGGCTCTAAAGTTGTTACAAGATCAGTTTGATCCTGAAGACTATAAAGTTATAAAGCATGTGTGTACAAGATGGTTATCCCTTGGCAAATGTGTTAGCCATTTACTTGAGCTTTGGGATGCATTACAAGCATTCTTTCAAACTGAAAGTGAATCTGCACAGAGAAAACATGGTGGAAAAGTGAAGAAGAGTGGTACAAAAGCAGAATCTGCTATTGCAAGTCAGAAGAGAACAAGAGATGAAAGTATAGACAGACATACTAACAATAAAGAGATTGGTGTAGCAGAAAGAAAGAAATTTAAATCCATGGAATTTTTATTTGAGAGGCCTCTATCTATCCAGCTAGAGGGCCTCCAGGCTCAGACCATGGCTGTGAAAGATAAATCTTTTGACATAAAATTTCATCAGCCATCTGGATCAGGTTCTTCAGAGTATGAATCTGTTAAAAAGCATACTGGATCTTCTCATACTTCCAAGGGCAAAACTAGCATGCGAGATGGTTTACAAAAAGCTTAATGATCCAGTTACAAAACTGTACTGCTTGTTTATGAAGAGTGCCATTCCATTGTTTGATGCAGCAAATGTCTTGCAGAAAGAAGAACCATGCATTCATATTATGCACAAGATTCTGTCAAACCAGTTGTCAGATTTGCTAATAAGGTTTATTAAGCCAGAAATCATCGCATCAGCCAAACTTTTAACTGATATTGACTTTCATGACCATGCAAACCAGAAAGATAATGAAGATCTAGCTATTGGTGCAGAAGCAAGAGAATTCATAGAACACAATTCTACTCTTCCTGTGATTACATGCTCCATAAATTCCCATATGGAGATGAACTGCTTTTAAATGCTTCAGTTGCTTATGTAAATGAGAGACAGTCAAAAAGCTTCAAAAGTGTTAGATTCTTTGTCAAGAGATATCCCTTTCTATTGCCACCCTTGTCTAACTTGGATCATCTGGAAGAAGAATTCCTGAAGTATCAAGTTGGGATTCTACCTGACAATATACTTAATGCAGATAGAGTTGATGTGCAATGGCACCTTATTTCCCAGCTAAAAGACTCAATCACTGGAAGAAATAAATTTCCTCTTCTTTGTCAGGTTATGAAAGGAATATTGGTTCTTTACCATTCTAATGCTGACTGTGAGAGATTGTTCAGTGTTGTTAACAAAAATAAAACTGAATTCAGGTCCAGGCTAAGTAACCCAGTAATGAGTGCTCTACTGGTATGCAAAACATTCATGGCCTCAGCTGGTACAAAATGTTTTGAAATGCAACATGACAATCTGTTGCTTTCTAAAGCTAAAGTGCTACATATGAACACTTGAACCATTAATGAATGATAAAAGACGAGAAAAGCAAATAAATCATTGTTAATTGTAATTGTAGTATGTTATATGTGGATTACTCTTTTTCTGCTTGGATTTCTCTTTTTGACCACTTGGATTACACTTTTTCCTCGTCAGGGGTTGGCATGTATGCAGTACTCAGAGGTTAGCTCGAGAATGAGCAGACATTTTAGAATTACTTGCATGATGTTGATTCCAATGATAGATTCAAATGGACAAGGACTGCAAATAATATGAAGTTAGATGATGTTGTACACCTGATTCACGCAGCAAAGTGAATACAGTGTTCATACTTCTGGAACAGTACTCAAGGCTCGGGTAAGAAAAAATTGGCAGAAAAATATGGATATTGACTCTAATTTTATAGCAAGCCAGCATAAAATGAAAAAGGTGTTTGTTAGGAGAATATGCTTGTTGAATCATACAGCGAAATATGAAGTGGCATTTGTCAAGTGTGTCACAGACTGCATATATTTTCCTGCTGTTGTTTGCAATTTGAAAAATTTCTAGTTTAGACCAACTAAATTCATGTTTGCTAATAATTAGCCTTTATGAATTTATGTTTATATTCCACAAATTTGACAAATTTTAGACAGAAGAGTTGGCCAATCAAAGGTATTTAAAACAAATGATAGTTTGGGTCTGTATAATTGAGAACATTTTTCCATGGGTAGTGAAGTACATGACTCATAGTGATTTTGGTAACAAACCGCAATATGCCTGTCCAGGTGCATATACATGTATATGTACACACTAATGAAGCAACAACAGGTGCTATGTTCCATATTTATTGTGTCAGTTATTTTAGGCAGTTATTTGCATGACTAATAGCGCACTCCGATTTCTGATGGGATCACCACCATGTTTTATAGCAAAATTGCATTACATTTTAGTGTTGATAACTACAAAAAGCGACAGTGGGATAGGAAAATACAGTTTCTAGGCAGGCTTTACCTTACTGAACAATGGTGCTAATCTCTCATATGAAAATCTAAGCAATGTCTTTGAGCAGCTATATATTATTGTGGTGATATCATGATCACTTATGGCAGTACACTGCATATGTCCTTATGAAACCTTGCTATCACCACCAGACAACTGGAGAGCTTCCAAGCTGATCCAACTCTTAACACTTTGTTCCAGATACCTTGCTAGATCTGAAAAGATATAAAATGTTTCACTTAATTCTAGAAAACAGTAAGATGTATGTAAATGAAGTTAAAATGTGTTAGATATAGTGATTTCCAAATAACATTCAGGTTGCAAGCATGGGAAAAAAATATTAAACTTGACAGTGACACTCAGAAATGTGAAGCAATAGCCATGTATTAAAGTAATAAATTCATTCTAAAAGTATATGAGGTTTCTATAAGCATATCTGGTCATTTACAGGTTAAATAACTAATCAGGTAGACTATGCATCACAAAATTTAAGGAAATGCTGGGACGATGAGGTTTGATCATTGGTGCAAACATTAGAACATGCCAGTATATAGGAAAGTCAAGCGGCAATGTAGTAAAATAAAATATATTACTATAAGCATTTTTATTCATGAGGGAAATAATAATTCTGGATATTGCAAGAGAATACAGCCAAATGTGGCCACACATATCAACTACAGGTACCAATACATCCTATATCATAAACTTAAAATAAAATTTGGATCCCCAAAACTTGTAAACAAGAATGGAAATTTGCATATGTGGGACATATACAATGTACTTGTTATGATCAAATGTGCAAACATAATTCAAATGATCTGTTTGAACATTTAAAGTGTATTTATAAGGGTGTTTGATACCAATTATTAAGCTCAGTGGTTCAGTAGAATCAGATATCAGCTGATACTACAATACTGCACTCTGTCCAAGTAATCAATTTAAATATGTTACCATACATGGGCATTTTCATGAGGAAAATAACATTTTGGGATACTTTTAGTGCACACAGCCAGAAATGTGCCCTGCAGATTCACTGTACGTACAATGTCAGCCAATATGATATAATGAATGTGAACTTTGGATCCCAAACATTCAAAAATATGTGGATATTTATTCATGTGGGATATGTAACCATGCTAAGATCAGTTGTACACAGTTAAACTCAAATTATCTGTTTGAATATATCTTATACAATCTTTAGAGTGTCAGTTAACAAATATTATTAGTAATTAATAATGCATAAATTAAGATGGATCATTAGAATTCCCATAACATCATACAGGCCACAATGCCGCACTTAACTAATCAATATCTTAACCAAATCGAACAATAAAATTGAATGCATTTTGTGTTCATCTTACATCATTTTGCTGTTTTCTTACATCCAAAGGTAATATACATGGTTAAAGTATATTTTATCCCTTCAACCTGCATTTCATTCTCAGACAGTTTAAAATGATTTAGTAGAGAACTTGAGTAGGTTCTAGTAGAAAGTTTTCATCACTGTCCTCTCACTAAATACCCCGTAACTATGTTTGTTAACAATTTCTAAAGGCTATATAAGCAGATATGTGTTACTCAGGAAGTCACTCCATCATAAACACATAAATTAACTACTTGGACCCCTTATAAATAGTTTGAATGACCAATATAAAATATCTTTTTACATATACGTCTCATTTTGACTTAAAAAGATATTTTCTCTGAGAAAATTTGACAAATATCCATCATTGGATCTTGTATATGGTGTAGGAGTAGAAACATGCTGATATCATTTAATATCATTTCCAAAAATATTATCTATGTGCATTTTAATGGACAAATTTTTATTTTTTTTTTAAAAAAAAATTTCATTAAAATTTTAACAATAAAATTAATTTTTTATTTCTAATGTCATTTTTATATTTTAAATATCAATATATATTTAACAGATTCAAATTTCATTAGTCTATCATTAATAATAACATTTTTATAGCAGTTTAAAGTTTAATAATAACTGCCCTGACAGGACATATATCACAATTAATATTACTATATGTTCTCTACATATACAGTGGAACCCCGCTATAACGCGATGATCGGGGTCCATAAAATCGGATTGCGTTAAAAGCGGGGTCGCATTAATGCGGGGTTTTACAATATTTAACTTTTTTCCGAGAACATATAAGTGTATACATGTACAATGATCAAAAGTCGGCTTATCATCAGATGAATATTAACTGGAATGCATTAATTAAGATATGTTCAAAATAATCGATGGCTAATATATTTATAGGTTATTACTGTGCATTAAAAACATTTACTAATTTTTATTTGTTTGAACGATAATACAGATTGACCGATAATACCAGACTATTGCTATATCATGAAAAGTGTATCAACACCGTATGCTACCGTGCCGTTGTGGCATGCAGTTCATCCATAATGAATGTAATTTCATTGAAAATCGTACAGATTTAAAATATTCAATAATTTTGTAATAGTCTGAATTCGTCGTGTAAAATATAGGATGAACAAAATATTGAAACCATTTACTTGCCGTCTGATATCGTACGGTCATTGCATGCAGCTATTCCCGGGTCTACATACGGTGTCTGTACAAATTTCATACCGCTAAAATTTTATCATATGCGACAACTGCAAGAATAATTAACAATCAACGCATGATTTCAGCGTGCAAATAACTTGCATACAGTTTCTCTTTAGCAGAAAACGACTTGCGTTTTTGAACTTGCTTTTCCATAACAGTAAAATATTTTTATATATAAGCAAACAACGTACACAGATAAAGCTCGATAACTAAGTAATGAAGGCCTGCAATGGTTACGAATCACTTTTTATATAAAACAAAATTAAGCTGAACGGATGTACAATTTCATACCCTTTTAATTTACAGATAATAAAGGTGATATTATTTACTTTCAACTGTTTGTTGTTTGATCACACTGCCAAGCACAGCATACATTTGGCAGCTTTCGTCCTATGATGTTTATTAAATTGTGCGACTCTTGTATCAACCACAGCTTTGTCTGCTGCATGGCTCTGATTGAAGTTAAATAAGAAGCCCATGTCGGCTATTGTTTGAGCAACGACTGTATACAGAATTCATGGAAGACAATCACAAAGACGATTTACTGGCTTTACTCATGGATCCATAATAAGTAACACTTCCGATAATGTTTACTTCGGCTTAACAATTCAAAAACCTAATGAAACCAGTTTTCTCTTCTAGAGTAGAATACGGAGCTTCACCACAACCTGTTCAAATTGATAAATTTCAGAAGCCAAGCGTTGTACACACTATTTCTCGTACGTTATATATATCGTATTATTTTAGAATTCATACACGATCACTTCTCCGAAATCACTTAAAGAACCTGGATAAATTGTTAAGTTCCGATCGTTTATTATTAAAAGTCATACGCGAATTCTTCCACCAAATTATAATAAACGCTTTACACACTATTTCTCGTACGTTAAACAAATATTTTCACGGTCCGATAAAAATACACGTAAATGAATTTCAAATTTCAGGAACCATGCCACGATCATATTATTTTAAAAGTCACAACTAATCTCATGCCCAAAATGATGTTAATTTCTTGTTTTGTTTTTTTAACTTTTCTCAAAATTATTTTTCTCCATGTGTGAATGAATATACAAAATTTCAGGAGCCATGCTACGACCGCGTTATATCCGAATTCGCATTATGGCAGGGCGCGTTATAGCGGGGTTCCACTGTACATGTATTTCTCACTACTGACCTTTCAACTGTGTGACAATCAATGCAAATCATATGTTAATCTAAAATACATCCAAAGATGACTTCATGGTGAAGTTCTTGTCAAGGGTTCATGGCATTTTTTTGAGCGGCTGCACTGTAAACAGAACAGCATGTAAACAGAACACAGATTTCACTTCCGGATCATCACCAAGGCCTTATTACTCAATGTGGACTGTAGCCAAAATACACACAGACAACCACTCTCTGAGCTCATATTCTCGAGAATAAACAATTACCTTTAAATCCCTACCAAAAATGCATCAATATAACTCTTCTATCACCACCAAAATGAGAGAGGAAAAAATGTTCTAAAAATAGACTAGAACTACATTCATACCTTGGAAATAATAATGGTGATGCGATTCCAGTTCAGCAGAGGCTTTCTGAAGTAATACACTACTTTGGCCTCTTCTTTTTCTAGTCAGGTGGATGGGATGGGCCGGTCTTGACAAATTGGCTAGTCACGCCAAGCCCAGGGACGTCTTATGTTAGTTACTAACTTTCTCTCTTTCCATGTATTGCTCTTGATACAGCTGTAGCCCCTACTGTTTACCCCTTTAGTTTTCCTTTCTCCTACTCTCAGAAGACTTCTTAGAAGGCAGTGGCTTAAACGGTCAGCCATGATGTAATCTTACCGACTGTGTATACCACCTGTGTATCCCTGGCACTTGAAAACAAAAAAAATGGAAACTATATCCAAAACTATATCTGACTCTAATGATGAGCCAATCAAAAGATGAAGCTTAACCCCTTGCCACATTAATATCATTTATTGTCAAAATCACTATACTTGGACAAGGGAGCATGCCCAAAAGTGTAAAAACCTTAAATCAGGTTATCTGCTTGTAGAGTGCGAATGCAAAGCACATACTGAAAATATCCACAAAGTTATAACTTTTCATGATATTCCAGTACCCTGCTTTGCCCCGCTTCACTTAATACATCAAAAGGCATCATTGGTTGTTGTGACTTGATTGGAGTTGGTGACAAAGAAATTGTTGTGGGGATGAAAAATGAAGGTGTCACTGCTGTCTGCAGGACACCAACACCATTATACTCACCTTCAACAAACCAACAGTAGTAAGTGGTCAGAGTTGGATTCCTACAGGTTAATGTTTAGATATATATACCAAATCCCCTCCGATGCTTCAAATATCAAAAGTATGGCCATTATGAAGACGGATACTTCAGAAGCCAAATATTTGGTCGATGCAGAGACCCTTCTAATCTGGAATCTGAGTGCAAAGCCACTCTGCATTGTGTCAGTTGCGGAAAGGATCATAATGCTAATTCGAAGGAATGTGACACCTGGAAACAGAAGAAGGAAATACAGAGGGTTAAGCACACCTCCAATATCCCCTATCCAGAGGCCAGGATGCTTGTACAAGCTAGGAATATCCATCCTCGGCCTGTCCTACTCAACTGTAGTGAAAAACAACCCAAGATGCCCAAACCCAAACTAACTTACCTGATTCCCCTTCCAGTTCAAACATTCCACCTGACAAATCTCTGAAAAACTCAATATCGACTCAAACAACATTCAGCAGCATCCCACCGCCATACACCAAACAAAAGGTGTAATCTAGCTCCACAATCTTCGACTTAAACTTATAATGAAGAACACCATCATAAAATGGAACTTTTGAGGACTTAAAGCCAACTACAATGATATTCTCTTGCTTTTAAATGAACATGATCCTGCAGTACTCTGCCTTCAGGAAACATTCTGGAAAGATATGGATAACATCACACATAAAAACTACTCCCTATTAAACCTTCAAAATGTTGCAGGGCCTTGGGAAGAATTTCTCTTGTGAACAATAGAGCCCCTGATAGCTTCATCTCTTTAAACACAAGTTTGCAAGCCATTGCTGTAAGCATCACTCTGCATCATGTGATTACCTTTTGTTCTATTTGCATACCACCAAACACCAAACTAGTACTAAACGAATTAGACAATCTTGTTCAGAACTTCCCACGTCCTTTGTTTTACTCTGGGATTTTAATGCCAATAACATTCTATGGGGATCAAATCACATAAGTGACAGAGGCCACAAAGTAGAAGATTTCATTTCTAGAAATGATTTGTATCTCTATAACACCAAATCACCAACATATTTACATCCAGGAATGTGTGCATACATGTGTATAGATTTGACAATTTGTTCTCCTTCACTGCTTTTGGACTATGAATGAAAGGTTGCTAATGACCTTCACAGCATCACTTTCCAATCTCCCTTGAAAATATCAACTCTACAAATGCATTTGCACAATGGAATTTAAAGAAGCCTTTGGTAAAACTAGACTTAATAAAGATACAATATTCAATGTTAATGACACCATTCAGCATTTTACTTCCATTCTAATTGAAATTGCAGAAGAATCTATTTTTAAATCCTCACCAACTGTAAAAGAACCCCAAAACCTTGGGTCACTAAGAAATGTAAGCAAGCCATTAGATAACACTGAGAAGTTTTGGAAAAAAATTTACAATCGTCTGACACCTGAAACTTTAAGTAAATACCATAATCTCTGGGCTTAAGTATGCCGCACAATCAAAGAAAGTAAACTAGCATCATGGAAGAAATATATCTCTTCTTTAAACTCTCTTTTCTCTATTCAGAATGTTTTGGACACAAATAAAAGGAAAGAGAAAACACAATTCTCACCAACATCTTAAATTTAAGAATAACAATTTTTTGTTGAAAATTTTTCATAGCAAATATTCTTGCAGACAGTTTCTCTAAAAACTTCCTCATCATCTAATTATTTAGAACCCTTACAAATATGAAAAAATCAAGAAGAAAAGTTGCGTTTAAAATTGACATCCAAATACCAACTGTTTTTGCTATTGGAGTTTATGGAGGCTTTAGACAAGACCCATGATACATCCACTGGGCCTGATGAATACATTACCAGTTCTTGAAACACCTTTCAGAATCATCACTAGCATCTCATTTGAAAATCTACAATGATTTGTGGATTACTAGTAAAGTACCAAAGATTTGGAAAGAAGCAACAGGAATACCAGTTCCCAAACCAGGTAAAGAAAGTGGAGATCCTAACAACTTTTGACCCATTGCATTGACAAGCTGTATGTGCAAAAACAATGGAATGATTGATCAGTTCTCTGCTTTTATGGTAGATGTGCTTGGAAACAATTTAATATTTGCTTTCCAAAGTGACTTCCATTATGGCTGTAGAACCAGTGATCATCTGGTTAGGCTGGAAAGATTTATTGGCAACGCATTTATGATGAAGGAACATTTGGTAGCAGTTTTCTTTGATATAGAAAAGGTCTATGACACAACTGGGAAGTACATGACACTAAATGACCTGCATGATCTGGGTCTAAAGGCTTTCTGCCCGCTCTTTCATATCAAAGTTACTCTTAGACAGAATTCAAAGTTTGAGTGGGCTCAACCCTCTTAGATAAGCATAAGCAAGAGATGGTTGCGCCCCAGGGCAGTAATTTATCTGTGACACTTTTCAATATAAAAATCAATAGCATCACAAGTGTTTGGCTCCCAGTGTGGATTGCTCATTATGCATTGATGATTTTCTAATATGTTATCGATCAAAGCACATGCATATAATTGAAAGACAAATACAACAAAATATCAACAAGATTCAAAATTGGGCCAGTACTAATGGTTTCAAATTCTCAAAATCAAAAACGGTATGTATGCATTTCTGTCAGTTGCAAAGAGATCATGATGAACCAAAACTCAAGATGGACAGAACACCTATTCCAGTTGTTGAGGAATTTGGAGTTTTTAGGTATTTCACAAAACTCACTTTTATTCCACACATCAAGAACTTGAAAAGTAAATGCTTGAAATCTCTAGATGTACTTAAAGTGGTGGAGCACACTGACTGGGGTGCTGAAAAAAAAGTCATCCTCAATTTATATAGAATATTTATCTGCTCCAAATTAGACTATGGTTCCATTGTTTATGGTTCAGTAAGGAAGTCATATTTGAAGATGTTGAACCAATTCATCATCAAGGACTGACTCATTATGGGGGCATTTAAGACATCCCCATGTGAAAGTCTTCTTGCTGAAGCAAACAAACCACCTTTATCACATAGTAGAAAAAAAAGTGCTTTCTGCACAGTATGCTTTCAAATTAAGATCAAAATCCTCTGCATATTTGGCTGTTTTTCAACCCAAATACAAAACCTTGTATGAAAATGAACCAAATGTCATACCTTCCTTTGGCATTAGAATATCATCCAGCCTTGACTGTTAAAAAATTGGTCTTTCTAAAATTCAGTAAACACTTGTCTGCGAAACACTTCCCTGGGTGGTTTCTTAAACAAACAAAAGTACTTTTTACTTTGGAAAAGAATCAGAGATAAACCCTTCCATCTTCCAGAACTCTTATCACGAACTCCTCACTGAATTTAGAAACTACACAAGAATTTATACTGATGAAAAAAATAGATGAGGAAAAGGCTGCCGCAGCCTTCATTAGTGAAAAACCCACAAGAAAGTTTCGCTTGCCAAATGGTACATCAATTTTTTCAGCTGAAATCAGAGCAATATAACCATACTCTACAATATATCGAAAACAAACATATTTTAAACAGCATTATATTCTCTGACTCACTTTCAGTACTTTAGTCATTACACAACAGAAAACTGAAGCATCCATTATTAACCAAATGACTCATCAATGATACCAGCCCCTGCCATACTTTTGGTTCCCCGATTATTTTTTGTCCCTTGGTAATTTGCACTCTTGCTTATTGTGTGCAGGTTGTTGAGGAGTGGTGTATATAAAAAAAAATTACTGAAAGGGGTTGATAAATGGTAGGAAATCAACTCTTAGAAGCAAAAGTAGGGCATGGGCAGGTATCATTGTTGATAGCTTGTTTTAAAAGCGTGATGAATTCAACCATGAATAAATATCTCTCTATAATGGTAAAGTTTGTTTTTCTTCATAAAATTACCTTTAATGTGAAGACAAACTATACTGTAGAGATTCTTAGAAATATTATTCCATTGTTTCTGTGTACTGAACATGAGTACCACCAAACACATTACATTATGTCACAGCTTTTTGTACTGAATCAGATATATTCTAGTATTTTGTTCATTCTAAGTTTAACAAGATTTCTTTTTTTCTAAAAGACTGAAATTTATTTCTAGAAACATCGTTGATTGATTGATTGTATTTCAATGGTGCACCAATAATGTTAGGCTATTTAGTGCCATACAATAGGTTTTATGTATAATCATTTAAAAATAATAAAAGGTTTCATATCGACCAGTGATATCAAATTCAAATAGTTGAAAGTAAAATGGTAAGACGTTAACTGCAAAAGATAAAGCTTCCAGATCAACAGGGGATGTAAATGTTAACGAAGACAGATGAAAAGGTGTTGAAGTGTTGAAAATAAGGGATGGTATATACATAAAAATTCTCTAGGTGATGGCATAAAAGTTATAGCTTATAATAACTGAAAGGGCTTGATAAACTTGCTTGTTTCAGAGTATGTACACTGAAAATTTGTAACTGGAATTTTAAATCTAGAGATGATAGTATCATTTTTGCAGAGTACATGAACCAGGCTATAAATTGTTATGATGGGTAGGCAAGGTCAAACAAAATGCATCCATATTTCATATTAGATATCAACCTAATTTAATATGATGGTGGGCCTCAGCATGATCAAAGACTATTTTCAGCTTTCTTAAAATGTAAAACGCACAAGAATGTTTCGTTTTCGCATGCACGAGTCCAGATTTCTTTTTAAATGTCAACCAACCTTGACATAATAGTGTCTCTCAGCCAACTCTCAAACAAGATTAATACTTTTTTGTACATAGGAGTAAGTTATTACCCATTTGCCATGTTAAATGAAATAACAGTCTGCTGGTTGATACTATAGAGACTTGACCACTGTTCCAAAATTTGATAATCATGTCCGAATGTATATGTAGATTATATGCCAGAATACTCAACATTTCAGGCTTTTTTCTTTTGTTCTGTGAATTTTTAAAACTTTGTCTTGTTCATTGAAAAACCTTGTTAGTGCAATAATGCAGAAACCATTTTATTAATACAAGGGGAGGTCTTGTTATATACATTAGAAAAGATGTAAATGCAGAAAGGCGACTTGACTTGGAGTCACATGAAATTGAGAGTATCTGGGTGGAAATTTCTCAAAATAATGCAAAATCATTTCTAATTGGTTTCATTTATAGGCCACCTTCCTCCAAAGCAATCTGGAATGATAATTTTTTGAAACAAATGGAAAATGTTCTTGCACAGGAGAAAGAAACATATATACTCGGTGATATAAATAAGGGCCATCTCAGTACTCAAATAAGGAACAACTACATTGAATTTATTGACTCAATAGGTCTAGTTCAGCTGGTAAATGTAGCCCACAATGGTAACAGAAAAATCAAGCACTTTTATTGATCACATTTATACCAACCTACCAGACAATGTGGCTTGTGTTAATGTACCAAATGTTGGTCTTAGTGACCACTATCCTACTTTTTTGACAAGAAAGGATAAATACAAGAGAAATAAGAAAAATACACAAAACGATCACTTACAGATTGTTCAAACATTTTAGTGAGAACAATTTCTTGATGACCTATATAAAGTTCCATGGAATATGATCCAAAATTTGGATGACATAGATGAAACTCTGAGAGTGTGGACTGACTTATTTATGGATATAGTCTCTAAGCATGCACCACTGAAAGTACATCGAGTAAAGAATGAAATCCAACCTAATTGGCTTACTACTGAAATCATAGATGCTATGAAAATGCAAGACCAATTAAAGGCTATGCAAAATATAAAGTGTGGAGAAATAAAATAACAAGTATGAATAAAAAAGCTAAAAAGTTGTATTATCAATCATTGCTTGAAAACAAAAAGAGTAACACAAACTCCATTTGAAAAGTCTTCAATGAACTCGCTGGAGGAACACAACAATCAAACAAATAAATTTCACACACTTCTGGTAAATAACGCCATAGTCACTAATGAAACTGACATTGCAAATGTTTTCAATGATTCTTTCACCAACATTACCACAAAGTTAAAAGAACCAGTGATAGAAAGCAACTTGAATGAACTGAAAAAGTTATGCAGCAGCAAATTCTCTAAGGAAGTATGCTTCTCTATCCCACCAGTATCAAGAAACTTTGTTAAAAAATGTCTCAGTGAACTTGATACTAAGAAAACTACAGAACTTGATCAGATTGGTCCATGACATTAAATCTTCTGCCTCTGCTACCGTATTTTAGATAGCATAACATTCATAGTCAATTTAAGTATTGCAACCTCATCTGTCCCCAAAATATGGAAAACTGCAAAAGTAACTCTTATTCACAAATCTGGATCTAAAAATTAATGTATAGGATATCCAATAATAGTGCTCCTGAATATTTACAATCCCTATTTCAGTATAGGCTACCTGGTAATACATCCCAAACCGCTCCGGTGGCCTAGTGGTTAGAGCGTCCGCCCCGGAAGCAGGAGGTCGTAGCTTCGATCCCCGGCCGAGTCATACCAAAGACTTACAAAAATGGTACTAACAGCTGCCTCGCTTGACGCTCAGCATTAAGAGGTTAGTGGTAGGACTGGTCGGCCTGGTGTCAGGATAATGTGACTGGGTGAGACATCATGCTACATGTCTGCGGCATGATGTCTCAGTGCTAGACATCACTATAAACTGCCACACTGCAGACATCGTAGCGATATGACTGAAAAATTGTTAAAGCTACGTTAAAAATCCTAATCAAACAAACAAAATACATCCCACCTGCGATCCATGTCTACCAAACAGTATAAATTTCCCAAACCAAATAAGGAATTATTTAAAAAAAAGTATCCGATACTCGGGAACTTTGCTGTGGAATACTGTATTTTGGTGTGTATAACGCGCACCCCGATTTTCGACCCAAAATAAGTGGAAAAAACGTAGTTCTGCCATATAAAGCGCATGTGATATAATGCATTTTAAAATGTGACTACCGGTATTTTGCTCCGTTTTCATAGTGCAACAACAGTTGGTCATTTTAGATAGTGAATGAAAAAGTGGCAATATTGATATTGTATCGTTCCGATTTTATTGTTGGCCCTTAAAAGGGCCCTTTAAATGTTCGTCTAGTTGACGCAATCTATTGCATCAAATCCCTCAAATTCCACTTCGTCGTCTATCACTTTCGAAAAGTCGCTGTATGTCCTGAATCAGTTAAATACTGCTCACCGAGACAAAGCATTGTAACTATGTTGAGCGTATCAAAGCTTACCTGGCGCCGATTACCGTGAAAAGACCACACCGAGTCAATGAAGCATTGAAGCCATTGATCACTGTATAATCGCAAAGATATCTCAAATACTATGATTTACGATGAGAAATAAAACTAAGTAACAAGCTTATTTTCCAAAGAGGAAAAAAATGTTTTTCGACTTCATACATTGATTATTTTGTTCCACAACGTATCAGTAAGAAAAAACCCGTAGTCGCAAAAAATATGTCCCCTACAGATGCTCTGATGAGAACATTAACACTAGTTGAATTCTACACATATTATATTTCAATTCAACCAATAATAAATGAAGAAAAATTCGATTAGATCAACAGTTATGGAATACGGTACTGAACATTTACGGAACAAGTACGGTAATCCACACAGTGGTATTTGTTCCGCTCCAATGCGGCACTTTGCATAGCTTTTGAACAAATTGCCAGTCGTTATGTACATGTATTTCCGGCCGAGGCACAGTGACAGAACAAAACTTGACACAGTGATGTGAAATGAAACCAGTTTATTAACATAAGCAATCAAAGAACAAGACTATTTGTAAGCATTATTTATTTCTTTAATACGGCTATACCGGTAAACATTTTAGTTACAATGCAATGTACAATGGATTTAATATTTCACAAGTAGTGAGTGCCTTCATCCTCTTCAGATCGACCTGGAAAAAATCTTTTTTTTTTTTTTAGTTCTTGTATACAACGCGCACCCCCGACTTAAGATAAGAAAATTAAGATAAGAAAATTAGGTAAAAATTGCGCGTTATACACAACAAAATACGGTAGTATTCCAGTTGAAATTAGAAATGCCCACTCTATTTCCATCTTCCAAACCCAATATATCCAGTGGCTTCTGAGATGCTTTTGAAATAAATAAATTCCGTTGTATGAGGGCCTCAAGGTAGATTAGTTCTAGCTAATTGTGTTACGCTCTTTAAATAAAGTCATTATTATTATTATAATGCATGTGAAATTTAGTAAGCATTTCAGTATACATTGTAAATGTACTGATTTTGTGTTGACGTAGCTTACAGCTTAAATAATTTTATAATATTATTAGTTAATCAATTTGCAGCAATGTCATATTAGTTTAGCATGTTGGGCAGATATTATTTTAGAAAACTTTAAATAACATCTTTTTCAAGTGGATAAAGCTTCTTCTTAAATCTCAGAGCTTAATAGTCAGTACATTTACAACTTGGCTTTTACATCTTTTGATGATACTTGTTCACTTGTTTGTAAACACAATCAGAACTGTCTTTAAGTGTTTGCATAACTATATACCATTTACTTTGAATGTTAATTTGTGCATAATGCCACAAGGAGGACAAAATCCATGCAGCTAAATGTGTTACCCTATTTAAATAAAGTTGTTTTTTGTTATTGTTATTATTAAGTTCACCTGCATAAAAACAAATATTTGATCGGCTTTAATAAACAAAAAATTGAGCAAGATTAGAACCTTGAAATAAACATGTATCTGTCCTCAGCAGCCTGTTTTCTCATTTGTTTTATTTTTCTTAAGATAGCTTTGATGGCATTTTAGAATTGATATATGTATGCTGATGGATTATATTATTTTCTATTACATTAATTTTGAAGAAATCGGTAGAAGAAAAGATAACATTGAACAAAGATCTTCATGTGATAACAGCAACAGTTGCTGGTGTCAAGAAATGGAGCAAATACAATGAGCAAGTTCCACTCCTTTTTGAAGTTTTTGGTATGTCAAACTTTTTAACTTTATAATTAGTTTTGGTAATAGCAAGATTTATTACACTGACCATTACCGGTAATATCTGCATGACTTGTAATATTCTATAAACTCTCTTTAGCCCAGCAATAATAGGGCTTGCATTTTTTTTACTTGTTTTTGATTTTTCTGTCAACATGTAAAATTCTTTTTCTGTTTGCAACTTTTTTCTTTTTTACTTATCACTTTTATTACCTATTTTTTTATATTTATAACAATAATTTTAACAATAATTTTGACAAATATCTGGATGCCACATTAATTCATGGGGAAATATTGTCAGACAAGAGCCATTTCTTTGGGATACAAACATTTAGTATGAACCTTAATATTTGGTAGGTCTAGGTCAAGTTAGAAATTTAACTTTCTTGATCAGCATTAAATTTATTTGTGGCACCTGTTGGATTTCGTCCATGCATCATAAGTCCACATAGGTTAACTAAATATAAACATAAACAAACAAACCTAACAAGTCAGTCTTGGAATTGAGAATTGATAGTTGTGGCATTATTTGTTGTTTTTTACAATTTGTGTTTTATCTTTTGATGAATTTAAAATTGTGCCTGTTGAGCAATGTAGCAGAAGCTTTTACAAACATTAAACTGTATGCAAAATACCAATTGCTGCAGTATTTGAACTTGCCATATTTACCGGTATGATTTCTCCCCTATCTGTTGCTCCCATATAATAAGACAAAAAGCAAGTGCATGAATTCACATTTAACATAATACTATTATAAGTGGAATGGAATCCCATAATTATTGACTTTTTTAATATTACTTCACCACTTGTCTTACATTTTATGATAATAAACAATGTTAAGGCTAAACTGATATTATGAGTAATTTTATTTAGTGCAATACACTTGCATTTTTGTGCACCTTTTGTCTATAAAAAGAACTGCTTGGAAATGTTTGTATAATGAGATGTAATATTTTGATTTTCATTCTTCTAAGATTAATTGCTATAGCTGTCTCAACATTTGCATTGATTTTGACTTTTAATAGGTGTTGTTGATTCAGCCTTGGTGAAAGATTCCTCGGGGATGGCAAAAGAGTTTCTCCTTAGAGATGAACAAGAGTCCATGCAATGTATCTTCTATGAAATAGTATGTATTGTTTATATGTTGATGCAGAGGATTGTAAATTAACCATTGTAAATTGTAACATAAGTTTAAATATACACTTGACTTTAGATGGATCGAATTTACTTCAGATGGATCTAATGACAGACCAGATACTGTCATAGTAGTCTTGAGATGCTTCCAAACCAGAGTTATTTTGTGGTCATAGTTGGATGTTGGACCACTGCCTATTTACATGGAAGAACTAAGACTTTAAATTGAGACCATGTATGTATACAGCAAGTGTATTACTAACGGCAAATTTCAGGTCCTCAGGAATTACTACATGTTTATAGCTTGTACTTAAAAAATTAAATGACGAAAATAAATAGTCTGCTTACAGCTGTATTAAAGTGTCTGATGCCATACAGCTATTCTGTAATGGATTTACAAGATTGGGAAGTGAGTTTAAGCTGATGTGTTCTTATAAGACATGATTTGAATGGACATTCTTTAACTACATCCATAAATAATTTTAAAAGATTTTATATGGAAGAGTTTTGTGTCTCTTTTATAGAATAAACCTTGGTGGAATCTCAACCTAGCTGTCACTTTGGTGTTGTGCATGATCACATGTCGGTAGACCTGCCAACACTCTGGGTTAACCTAAATGTAAAAAATTGAGAGTTGAGATAAGTGTGAACATTTTTAACTTAGCTACATAAAAAGCAGGCTTGACTGAGAAGGGAAAATTGTTTTTTGTTTATTGGTAATTGGACATACTCTTTATAGATTTGTAAATAGTAATCAGGAATTTTGTAATCTTTTTTTGTCAACTTTAAAATTGTTTAATTGGTGAGGAATTTTATTGTAATAGTTTGTTTTTCTTGTCATATTTTTGAAGGATAATTATTGTTGGTTTTAAATTATTTGATTCATTGTGATACCAAGACAAACAAAACTCGCTGGATATTATAGTTTACTGTCATCCATCAACTTGAAGGCTTAACAAAATTAAAACCTTTGAAAAAAAATCAGAAAATCCCCACTCACATTTTAAATTTAATTTCACTTCTAATTCTGCTTTATGATTTTTGGAGCAGAGTACAGAATCATCATGCTATTTACTGGTCTTACAGATTTCACTGGATTGCCATGAATCTTGGGAAATATGATCATCAACTGCAAGGTGCAGGTTGAAAAATCACAATGCAACTTGAGTTTTGTTATAATTATTACTCATTTTCATTGGAGCATGATTTATTAAAGTGTAGTTTTGTAGTATCTTGTGAAAGCAACTAGTCCTGCAGTTAATGATGGATCTAAGTGAATAGTCTGGTCATTATTTGGAGATGCCAATATTGATGAATCAGAGTGCTTCTGCTATTTTTGCTTCAGCGATTGCTCTATTTTTGGGGTGGGGTGGGGCGAAGCAGACATGTACCTGATTATTGTGTATGACAGACTCTATAGTAATTGCGAACAGAACTAGTCTCACAGTTTAAGGTGGAGTTCCATGAAGCTTTATAATTTCTTTGGATGGCATTAGATAATGCCAATTTTGGCATATCAGTGCTTTTATCTTCTGATTTCATTAGGGTTACTCATCCTTTTGACATGGAGACAGAATTTTGTGAATGCAGCATGACTTTTTGTACACTGTTCCCCCCCCCCCCCCCAGTTTATTATATGGTACAACCCATGGCTACAGCTGCTTCCGAGGACATAGAGGTGACATGAAGGAATCAACAGCTGTTAGAACATTTATGTTGTTTGGTACAGGACATGATAATGTAACTCCTTAAATCAGGGCAAATTTAGCCCCTTTATACAATGCTTGCTTGTACGGACACATTGCGGGAGTATTCCCCTAATTTTAGGCAGCACACTGGACATAAGTCCCCATTTATACCCAAGCTTGGTATTCATGCATGTGAGTCAGGGTGCATGGAGTTATTGCCAGATCCACTGGATTCAACTCGTAACATTATCAGATCAGCCATCCCAGCATTGGGTCCTTTTCATTGAATGGTTCAACCAAATAGTTTGGGCCAACCACAATTCATTTACACCAGGTGGCAGTGTCAGCTGTGCCAGACTTTAAATTACTCACTGTCCACCCTCAAGGGAGAGTTAGTGACATTGCCAAATATGACCAGCCTGAGTTGTTGATGCCACCTAGCATGACTTATGCAGAGCAATAAGCTGACCTGGATGAGGACCCAGCACACAGTGAGCATGATGAGACAAGAACAATCCATCTAATTCAGATCCAACTATGAGGTTGACTGAATTCAGCTTTCAAGATGCCATTGAGGATGTCTTTCAGGATGCCCTCCACTCTCTGCCAAAATCAGTTAAAGCACATACTGTAAGCACTAATCATCCTGTGTCTCACTTAACATCAAATCAAGGTACAGAAGGAAATGCTCTAAAGACAACCTCCAATTACCCACAACAAGAAGCTAAATTAAATAAAAATAGTAAATACAACAGTCACCAAACTCTCAGTCTGTCTAGTCATGGAAATCAAGAAGTTCATGCAATGCATCTGAATCCCTCACTTGTAAAACTCAGCAATATAATTAAAGACAGATTTATTCTTGCAGGATCAACCCACAGAGGTGCAAATAATACTATTACAGAAAAAATATTGAAAATGGATGTCACCATATAATTCGGTAATTCTTCTCATTGGTGGCAATAATTACAGTAATGGCCAATCTTTGAAGGGATGATTATGAAGGCTTGTTGGACGCCATTAGGTCCAAAAACACAGAGTGTAAAATAATCATCTCAGGTCTACAGCCAAGAAGGGATGTACTTATGGCTGGACTAAATGATACCCTAAGTACATGTATGTTGTGTGAAAATTTCCAATTAATCTTTGTTCCACAATACAGGACCTTCTTCAAAGACAATTGATTGAACCAACAATTATAGTGAGACCAAATCCACTTATCCAACAGAGGTACCACCTTGCTCCTTAAGAATATAAACCAGTACATAGGACTTATAAAAGGTGATAGGCATGAGTCAGATAACTGCTTTTATTGTGGATAGCATCAGGCGGTCATGTAACATAGCGATGTGTGCATGAAAAACAGTTTTGTTGCTATCTCTGTAATGAACTAGGACATAAGCAAAAGTTGTGCTCATACCATTATGTAGAAAGCAATGATGTACAGGCCTATGCAACACATACCGTATTTTCATGTATATAAGATGCGTCTTATACAAAATTTTACGTATCCCGCACCCAGGGTGCGTCTTATATTAATGGGCGTCTTATCTAAGTATTTTTTAACACGAACGAACAGTACAGTGTGTGATATTGAAGGACGATTATTGCGGTCGATATTCACGTTTCACGATTTTCATTTCTAGTTGTAAAAACAATTGGGTAAGTGTTCACAATATAATAAACTGTTACTAAATAGTGTTTGACTTGATCAAAAATCAATGTACCGTATTGTTTTATTCATCTTCATTTTCATCATCATCAGTTTCGGCTTCAAATCCATCGAAACTTTAATCAAATTCACTGTCGTCATCGTGGAATAACTCCATAACTGATGCTAATTGATCCTCATTGGCGTCAGTGGTATTGAATGCAGCTGAGTCATCGCCGGAAGAACTGATATAGCTAGCCGGTTCGGGAATTATCCCACACTTTCTGAAGCCATTGAAAATTGTCGTAATTTTCACTTTCTCCCATGCCGTATATGATTTTCGCTTCGGCATCGTGACAATTTTATAAATTTTAAAAATGCTAAGCAATTGATCACTCATTTATATATAACAAGAGACGTTTATATATGCTAGCCGCATACATCGGGCGTTTATTGGTCTATGTACTAATCCCTCCCGCTGAAGACTTATCCTAGCGGATCAATGAAGCCGTCTTTACATCCGGCGTTTATTGTTCTAGAATTTAGATACCAGGTACTAAACCCATCCGCTATTGGCCTTTCATCTCAACTAAAAATGGTAATGAAGCCTTGTTTACATCCGACGGGTGATGGAACATTGGACAAATTTTCATTTATGATAAAGGAAAGGTAACCACTGGAGATAAATTGCTCAGTTCGGCAGATGGCTGGGCCACGTGCGTCTTATATTTGTGGGCGTCTTATTTAAAATATTTTTTACACAAATCGTCAAAATCCGCGTCTTATATATGTGTGCGTCTTATAATTAGGTGCATCTTAAATGTGCGAAAATACGGTATCCAGAAACAAAATGCATATGTGTATATGTTTCAATGTAATAATTATAATTCTGTAAACAGGTTTCAAGCGCTATTTGATTTGTGGACAAAGTGCACCTTGTTAACATGTAAACAAATAGGTAATACTGTTCAAGTTACTTCTTCCTCTGAGGCTTTCCATGTGTCTAATATATCAATGTCTTCTTGGAAGTATGTAAATCAGTCTCATATTGAATATTTTCATGTATCCAACTCTATAACATGTGGTCAAGGTACAACAGATGGATCTTGTATGTTATCTTCTTCATCTGTTTATTTAAATAATCAAGGGATGAAAAGAATCCTGTCAAGTCTAAAACAATATGTTGCATACTACTTTGTCTGAATATCAAACCTCTGATTCAAATCATCATGTCTTTGGCCTCCTAAAGAGCTCTGTAAGTAATCAACTTAAATATTCATCACATCCTCCCTAAACTGAATGAAATTAAGTTTAACTTACATCAAACTAGATAAATCAGTATTCTAGGTCTATGTGAAACCCTTCTTTCTGATGATACTGATGACTTGGCTCTCCAAATACAGATGGTCAATTTTGAAAGAAAAGATAGCAATCCTTGGGGGTGGTTCCATTTATTATAACAGACATATTGATCTTGAGACTATTGGAGTATCTTGATCAAAGTAACCCTTTGTCCAATCAAAACCAATATTCTTATGTTCAGTTTACAGGCCACCTAGTTTCACAGCTGATTGGATTGATATATTTGAGGTGCAAATTCAAAAAGCATTAAATTAAGGAAGATTTAGAAACTATCATATTAGTTGATTTTCACATTGACTACATGAAAACACCATTAACATGGATAAGTCTCTTTGAAACTTACAGCTTCACTCAATTAATGAACACCCCAATTGGAGTAACAAACAAAAGTACTACTATCATTGTCATGTCTTTGCTAATAAACCTGAAAGCACAAGTGAAATTAATGTGCCAGTGTACACAGTGAGTGACCACTACTCAGTCTGTATAACTAAACATGTTCCAAAATCATCTAAAAATGGTCAACAGAATGAAATACAATACAGGGACTTTAAACAGTTTTGATGAGAAAGTGTCCTTGAATGATTGAGTTTGCAACCATTCCAATCAGTCTGCAAAATAGCTGATGTCAACACCGCTTTAGCCAAATATTAGGGGATGTTCAGTGCAGCCTTAGATGTGCTCAATTAAAACAAAAAGGGTTAGACCCAAGTGGATCCTTTTACCCCTGAGATTAATTAGGCTAGGCACCCAAGGAGATAACTTCCAGAAGAAGAAAGACATGAAATCAATAGAAAGTGGAGGAACACTTTCCGGCATCACAGAAGATATGACATTGGGCATGATAAAGACCTTTCAGATCATTGAGTTAATTTTGATCTCAATCAAAGAAACTCTCATTTCCAAAATAGAACCTGTTTTGGGTTTAACATGGTTGTTAGAGGCAATTCCAGCGCCTAACTGACACTTTGCTAAAGTTTCTATCATGCAAGACATGTTTCCTGATAGCTTTGGGCTCTGCCTTTAAATGAAACTCCCTTTATGCTTTTCTGTTGATACAAATATCTTCAGTTCAGAGCAGATGATTCACTGGTCCTCTTGACAACCAGGCTTTGTAGTCAAAGAGTTATCATTTGGTCCATCTCTTACAAAGACATATTTAGAACTGCCATGGATGAACCTGTTTGTGCTCACACCACTACATGAAATGCATGGAGACAAGTCACAGCTCACACAAACACGTCTTCCTCCTAGTGAAAGCTGGGAAACATGATATCACTATTCTAGCCCTGGCTTTGTGGCTGAAGTGGGTTTTACACTCGGCATGTTCCAAGGTCTCACAGGACTCGAGCCACCTCAGGAACATTACGGCTCATGAGATTCATGCTGTCACTGTGAGTATAGTGTTCGAACATAACATTTGATCTGAGGTATAGTGGAAACTGCTGGATGGCATGCAGAGTCAACATTCTTAAGATTCTATCTCAGAGATTGATTGTCGCAGAGGTAATCCTTGGATATGGTCAGGTCAGTAGCAGCAGTACACTTGGCCACCAGACAAAACTAAATTGATCAACACAGCCTGTTAGCTTTGCTGGAGTTGCAAGTGAAATTTTGTAGGTAAAAAGATTTCAACATCATTTTCCAAACCATATTTAAGAGTCCGAGGTCAAGGGATCCCAGGTTGTGTTGCTTTATGTAATCAGGAGAATGGGTTATCATTTACATGGGGCAATCCAGCTATTCTTACTCGGAAGGATACCTAAGGTAGAGGTTGGATGCTTAGCATCCCATCCTATTACTTTTTCTCCTAATCTGATATGATTGGATAACATGTTTGTGTGTGATTTGGATTTTTAACACAGCTTTAACTATTTTTCAGTCATATCACTACAATAGTAATGTCTAGCAATGGGACATTTAGCATGATATTCCACCCATTCACATTATCCTAACACCAGGCTAACCAGTCCTAACACTAACCTCTTAATGGTAAGGACCTAGAGAGTCAGGTTTTAGTATCATTTTTATCAGTCTTTGGTATGACTCGACTAGGGTTTGAACCCATGACCTCCTGCATCCAAGATGGACACTCTAACCTCTAGGCCATCAGATCAGTCTGATTGTGGAACAAAATTGAAGGAGAAAGTAAATTGTTGTCTCCATGAATACTTACCCAATCAGATAATGTAAAAACCCTCCCAACCACCCCATCCTCTGAGGATCCTTGTTAGCATCTTGCTCAGATAAAAACCAGCAACACCTGGCAGTGCCAATGGGAAGTAATGGGCAAGAGTTATTGCCCTTTGTGTAAATGAAAAACTGAGAATATTCATCTTTTAGTAGGGCTGGATTCGTGAGGTAGCAGGCTAATATTCCTAAGGTACTGTGATTTGGTACATAGTCTTGGAGAAACAAAATTTACTTTAAAATTTGCTTTCCAAATAATAATTTAGTTCTAGCAAAAATAATTCATTGAAATTTATATCTTTAGCTCCAATGAGTGATAGGAAGAACACTATTGATATATGAGTCACTAGCTTGAAAGTAGAGGCACTAAAAATAGATTTGATCATGGCATATCATTCCCAGACTGAAACTTTTAAATTAGAATTAGGCAGTGCTTTTATATGAAGCTTCGTTCATTTGTTCCCATACAATAAATTGCTAATGTAATGCTGATGAGAACCGCCTATGAGATCAGCATTCATATCAGGTAAGAATTGACAAAGGCTCATGTTAAGTTTTTATATGGATACAGTTTGCTTATGTGACCAGACCTTCTTATGTGAATTAATGTAGTTTTGGAATGCACAAATTTGAGCATTTGGTTACTTGTGTGAGCAAGTTTTTATCTGGTAAATATAATTAACCAATATACAATTTGTACAGAGATTGGTGAATTGTAGTATAATTAATGTCAATACATGGTTCATACATAAGTCTTATACTGCAATTTAAACTGGAATATATAAAGCAGCAGAAGGGGCGAATCAGACAACATTTTTAGACAAGTTTTCACTGAAATCACGCTTAAAAACAATGAAACCAATGACATCAGGCCCCAATGTGTGTGTGAATCTGATATCGTTTCATGGATTAGGTCCCAAAAAAAAAATATGAAAAAATCAATGAAATTAATGAAATCCTCCATCGATTTTTGGGAAAAAGGAACTACAACGTCGTTGTCACTCACTAGAACTTTCAGTTGGGGTTAACCGAATATTTGATCCAGTCCGATACGATATCGTGTTCCAGACCTTGTCTGGGGGACGAAAATCACTACGACGAAAATCACTACGATTTCACAAATAGACTAATTTGTAAAACCTCCTCTTGTAAATCAATCAGATTATTAGACTGGTCAGTGAGTTTGAAATTAATTCTGGTTAATGAATTATTATGACATCGCATATAGACTGGATTCACCGGGGACTCAATTATTAAAAACCCTGGAGGAGCTGTTGGTGCAAATGAATACAAAATATATCCCTGCTGAGCTTGATTTGATCGTTCTAAATTTATTTGATAGCTTCCTTCGATCACATCACATACTAAATTGAGCGCAATCACCGTTGAAATATTCACGTTGAACGGAGCAATATGCCTGCCACCACCGTCTGGGTCATTATTGTGTTTGAGGATTTTTATTTCCGGTGATGCTGTTTTTTTCCACGTATCATGAATTATTTTGAAACCAACATCGATGGTGTCACTGAGAAGTTTTTTTAGTTCTGGTACGTTATATCCTGGTAGTTTGAATGTTGGAATATCCTTGACGGGGATTTTATAGTCTATTGCAAATGTTGTTCTCGATATGGGATTATTATCATCTAATATATCCTGAATAATTTTCAAATTAAATGTTTCCATATCGTCGATAATTTTATTGCATGTTTCTACGACGCTGATAAATTCATCTCGGGTGAGAGAGCCGGATTTAAGGGATATTAACAACAGTGAAAAATCATTATTCATTGCTGTGAAATTGTCAACGATTTTAGGTTTGTCAATAAAATGATATTCCTCTATTTCCTCCTTCCCTTCCTTCTCTCTCCCAGTTAGTTGGTATCCGATACCAAAAAACTCTATAGTAAATCTATGATCTTTATAACTCTTTATTGGATTATCAGGTTTTATTCTGTCGGTGATATAATCAGATTTTTGTGGTTTTGGTAAATCAACGGTTTTTCCCCCGGGTGGGATTTCAGGCCATCCCAGTACGGTTCTAATAGAACTTTGATAGATATCTACGACATAACCCTCTGTGCTTATTTCAATGGCAGATGATAGTGTTGGTTCATGAACTGTTATAGCTATTTTTGACTCTACTCCAGTAATCGATTTTATTCTACGCACGAATTCATTATTGATTTGTTCGATTTGGTATGATCCGGTTGGTATGGAAACAACATTCCAGTCTGGGGTACCGTCTGGTTTATTCTTATTTGCAAATACCAGTGAATTATTGGGTTGTTGACCACCAAATGATTTTGACCTAATATTTGGCCAACTGTGGTATACTCGTAATTTTGCCTGCGCTATCTCCTTCACTGGGACCGGAGAGGGGAAATTCACACTGAATTCTGGATTCGTTGAGGTTATTGAGATCATGCTTGTTTGTACTGGGTTTGTGTTCTCCACTATTTGTTGAAGTAATTCCATCGGTGTTGTCATTGTTATTATACTCATGTTTTTGTATTTCTAATTTTGACATCGCAGAATCATATATATCTACCATCGCTGAAAACTCACTCTCTGATATAATTGTATCATCGAGCGATGACGATATCAATGAGGATAATTGCGAGTATGCAGTAGACACAACATGAAATTGAATTATGTAGTCTTGTAGTTTCCGTTGGCTGCATGAGGATATTTTTTTTGTGATTATTGAAATAATTCCAGCGATTGTTGTTGCCGCAGAAATGCAAATTGGAACAGCTATCGGAGCCATCATTGTCACTGAAGACAGTATAATACCAGCTCCGGTGATTACACCACTCACAGCGTACACAGTAACATCAATTGCGGTAATTCTCCTGCGATATTTTTTAATTTTCATTGCATACTCCTCAGACAGGGTTTTGAGTCTAGTTTGATATTCTCTGACATGATCATAGCGATATTGCGATGATGAAATCATTTTTTATTTTAACAACGCTAGCGTTTTCAATTGTGAAATCCTTTCAATTTATTTACTTAAATCCGCTACGAATTCCACATACCAGGTTGCTGAAACCCTAATCAAATTTTTATCATTAGTTGTTATAGTGAACTTTTCAGTTGTATCCTTGTCGATGATCGTTGAAATCGTATTATTGACCCCGGATGAACTCGACGATGATATATTAAATTGAGTCAATGGTGTTACTAGTGTTAATCGATAAATACCCTTGACGGTTGCAGTGATATCTAATTTGTTGTTTGTAGGTGTCCACGCAAATGATCCGTGTTGGATTGTATATACTATGTTGTTGGTTTTCTCATGAGGAATTTTTGTTTTTTCAATGATTGTTATCATCCTCGAAAAATCACCTTTGACGGCTTCGATGAAGTTTTTCGTCTCATCGATGGATTTTTTAATATCAGGGAGTTTTATTTCAATTTTATCTAACGGGGTTCCAATAAATTTATCAATGATATTTCTACGAAATGATATAAACTGTTTTATGTGTTCTTCAATTCTAGATTCAAGTGTTGTTAGTACAACCACAGAATTGTTTAACTCATCGTTGAGAATTTTTAATCGATCTGTAATCGTCGAAACGAGTACACCCGGTTTGAGTTTACCCTGATCGGAAAATAACGCAACGGTGTTCTCGATTGCGTTTTGTTGTTTAACTAAAATATCATCCAGAGAAATATTACTGGTTTTCAATTTACCCTGATCGGAAAATAATGCAACGGTGTTCTCGATTACGTTTTGTTGTTTAACTAAAATATCATCCAATGACACATCACTGCTTTTCAATTTACCCTGTTTGTCTTGAAATACAACTATTTCCCTGGGGTCAACATTTGTTAAGTTCAACGTCTCAGCTATTTCATCTTTGATTAGTTTTTTTACATCCTTGACAGAATCAGGTGGTGCAGTGTCATCGGGTTTGGGTTTCAAAGATCTCCCCCAAATATCAATCATGTTATTGTAAAACTCTTTCTCTCTCTAAAAAGCGATTGCTGGTGTAGTCATTTACGACAATATGAGGTGGTTTTCTAGATGCTGAAATAGCATCAAGGACATTTAATACTTCACTGCCGCATATTGGTGGGTCATTGATTTGTTGTGTTGGTAGCGTAGAATACCAAGTCTTCATTGGAAATTGTTTTATGTAACGCATAAATTCTTTTGGTGGGGCTAATCCATATGAATCAAAATAGACAATCCCACGTGGATCAATAGTGTATGCAACCCAGTGAGTTCCAGGTCCGGTGCTGTTATCGAGATTAATAATACCTGTTTCAGTTTTGTTTGGTTGATGTGGTAATTGATCTTTCATAAAAACACCTCTGAAATTTTTAATCACTAGTTTTTTAGCCGCATCCATTAAATCAAAATTGGACATGGGAACCATAGGTTCGGAAATTGAAGATTTCTGAATTAATAAACCGTTCCTGGTAGTCTCAGGCCTGATCCGTGAACTGATCTCCCGCTGTACCATGAATACGGGGTCCCTGGTAGTCTTAGACCTTTTCCGCTGTACCACGAATACGGGGTTCCTGGTAGTCTTAGACCCAATCCTTGAACGGATCGTCTCTTTTTTTTATATCCTTGTCCAGCTGCCTTTTTCAACGCCATTCCTGCTGCAGTACCAACGGCTCCTAACGCTGCTGCTTTAGCCACCGCTGGGGCTGCTGCTGCAATCAATGCTGGTATTGCAGCTAACAATGGAAATATACCGCCTGTTTTAATCATATTTTTGATAGCAGCCGCAGAGAGAGTAATCTGAACTCCTTTTTTATCCTTGAAAGCATCATTGAAATGTTTCACCTGACGAGTTGTCAGCGATAATTTATTTTCACCACCAGTCATTTGATTAGGTTTCAACGTGATTGTGGTTCCACATTTTTTAGCCGATTCTGATTGCAATTTTTTGATTTGACCAGGAGTTACCGTAACACTAATAACACTATATGACATTATATATAATTGATTGATTCTAATTCAATGAAAAATCGAGAAAAATCGTTCAAAGATTTTCTACTGGGGCATCTACCACTCTCATTCTTCCACCAACACCTTCGAGTAGCATTGATTTATCACTGAGAATGACAGCAACCGCTCTATAATCAGCAATAGTAGCAGGACGAGTCACATTAGCTCTAAAGTGTATATCAACAACTGACTGTCTTGTCAAATCGAGATGTTCCAGTGAGAAGTAATAGATCGGATACAGATTTTTAAAATCATATTGTGATATTTGCAAACCAGTATCCACATTTTGATCGCGTGCCATAAATGACAACAGACAATGATAAACTCGTGCAATATGATTTTCTGTGTAATTAAGTTGTATATCCTCGGATGGTTCCTGCTGGCCGTTTATTCTCAGTGAGACATCTTTCACACCTAATTGATCAAATATCATATGACTTCGTTGTTGATTGCCAACTCGTGTGTTATCCTGTAACGCAATAAATATATGACGTGGCGCAGAAACGCCTTGTTTTGATGCTAGGTTCCAAGTGAATAACCCGTTGATATTTGATTGCTTCACATCTGTACTCACGGTTAGCCAACTCAACAACGACTTTCCTCCTTGATCCATAAATGATAGTAATCGTCCTTCTGTGGTGATTGCTGGAGTCAACACTGGCATCCACAATGATATTTTTGTTAAATTGACTCTACCAGCATCAGCATTGGCGGCTGCAGCATCTGCTGGAATCCTCCAAATTGCATCATTATCATCACTTTTTCGTACAAGCGATACTGTATGCTTCGCCCCGTAGATAACTTTTCTGACGTTTCTACAGAATCCAAATATGTGATGCAGTGGAATCGCGCATGAAAATGATTTACGCTCTCCTTGCAACATTGAGTTTCGTGTTGCAGCTCCTAGATTGAAATTAGCATCGTTGTTTATAATCATATTCTCAACCTCAGCATTAGTATTATCACGTTTTTTTGGTTGTCTTATAATAAATGGATTTCCTCCAGCGGTATTCTTACCATCTTTTGCAAACATCATAGAGGGTCCTGCTGATCTTGTATAATCATCAGAATATCTCGCTAACCCGATTATTGTTGTAGCCACATCAACATCACGATCTATGGACTCAATTTCTTTTCCATCAATGAGATATCTAGCACTCTCAAATAGCGCCATAATACCATTATTGACAAAACCGACTTGAGTATCAGCTGGATACGGTGCTGGTACAGCAGTAGTATCAGCAGCTGTTACAATTTCTCCTTCTATATCAATAAATGCTTCACAGGGTAAAAAGTATTTACTGGTATCATGGACTTGAAGATCAATTCTTGCTCGACTATTTGAGTCTATGGCATGATAGGCGTAATATTGATAATCGCGTACAGAATCATCCTTGCCAACTGGGGCGTCTCTATCAAACGCCGGATCATGTGATTTTTTGAACATTTTATTCTATTTATCAGAGTCTAAATCGTGATTTTCATCGACGTAGTTTTCTAAAGCCACTTCCTGCTATCATGTTTGCAATATTACTTTGGTCCCCTTGATTTACCATCGACGGTAGTTTTTCATCTACTGCGTTATTTATAATTTTACTAACACTTGCAGGCATTTCTTCTGTAGACGGTAACGGTTTCTTTTTTCGCCTCACTAATGATGTTATTTTATCCTTCGCAGTTGAAAACGCTTTCCCGGCAAGATCTCCAACAGTACTAATACCCTTATCACGAATAACATCAATGGCTTTCATTGATAACTGTTTAGCTAACGGCATCACTTTTGGGGCCATTCTTGAAAAGAATCCTAAAATGGTATTGCCTAAGCCATCTCCATAGTATGCCTTATAAACTGGAAACCGTGAATTAACTACATAGACGGGGGTTGGTTTATCATGATTGTAATGGATGATCATTATTATAAAAACAATAGTGTTTTCAATTGTTATTTAATCACTATGATACCCATTTGCTAACTCGTCAATAAAATCTCTATATGTTTTGATATCCATGATACCGCCGGCAAATAACCGTCTACAGATATCAGCTGCTTCATTAATTATTTCCGGTGAATTATTTCCAGCTCGGAATCCTCCTACAAGAACATCTAATCGTGATATATCATTGATAACACTATCAGGACAAGTGTTTCCAATTCTTGGATTTTGCAGTCCACTTCCGCTATAACCAGCTGCTTCATCTAGTTTTTCTAAACCCGTTTCTTGTAAATAATCATCATTAGGGTCTTCTTGTTTTTTTTGTCTCTGTGTTGGTGTTTGACGTCGTTCTTCTAAATCATCATCATCATCAGGTGGTAGTTGTTGTTTTTTTTGTCTTCTTGTTTATCTACGTGTTGGTGTTTGACGTCGTTCTTCTAATTCTCGTTGTCGCTCTTCTATTTGTTCTCTTTTATAATAACTAATCCCCCTTTGAAATTCCTTGTATCCTATCTCATCCTTATTGAAACGACCAATCCCTTTATTTAGTTTATACAAATAATCGAACCAATCATTACTTGATATTCTATCATTCTTATACTCGTCCTTTAAAAAATCTTTTTTGGAATTATAACTTTGAGCAGCAAAATTACCAAAGGCTTGATAATCCTTTGATTTCAATAAACTAGGTTTTTTTATTAATATTTTAGCATGATCAGTAAATTTATTCAACAGAGAAACAGTCGTTTTTTTCGGATCAGTTTGTTCAGTTTGTTCAGTTTTCGCTGCTAGTTTTTCAAGTACAGAAATAAGACCCTCTTCCTTTCTCTTACCGTCAGGATCATCTCCCAGTATAGCACGCTCTACCCCCTTCGTTGCTGTGGTTACTGGTTTAAACAACTCTTCAGACCCCAGAGCAAAATCAGTCTGAAGACTCTGTCGTTGTTGCAGTTTATTTGTTACAGAGTCACGAATTGGTATAAATCTCCTGATTGCATCCAGTCGTTCACGAGCCAATCGGGTTGTTAATGCTTCATTGACCATTATTTGAAATCAGAAACCATTTTTCAATAGCAAAACACTTGACATGTCGGATGATTTTTAACACAGTCATGGAAGTGTTATTTCATCGTGAGACACCTTCTATCATTGATGGAGAAAGTATCAAAATTGTATATAAATAAAATAATACTGATAGTTTCTCCACTTTTTTGACATCAATGACATGTCGGATGATTTTTGATACCACCGTGGAAGTGTTATTTGATTGTTTTAACGGCTCTATCATTGATGGCGAAAGTCACATAACTGTATATAAAATAAATAATACTGTGACTTTCGCCACTTTTTTGACATTCCCGTTGAGGGTCGGCTAAAAAAAATGAGAGTCGATAATGATAAATGGTCAATGATAAAATGGTCGGGCAATCAAAAATGATAAGGGTCGGGTAATCAATTTTCTTGAATTAATGCTCGTAGGTTTCTAATTTTAGAGTTGACTTCTTTTTTCAATTCGTATTCGTACCCCAATTCTTTTCGTATTCCCTCTACGATAGTATACAACGGAACGAACACACTGATGTCACTGGAAAATGAAAGAGAGTCTTTAATAGAATTCTGAATTCTTTTGATGAGTGCATACTTCTTGGGTAGCATATATTTGTTAGTGCTAACCCCGTATTCAATATCCTGAAAATCAGACACAATTTGATCAGGATTTAACCCATCTGATAGTTTGATATCCTGATTTTTCAATTTTGCTATTTCAACTATGATGCTATTCATGTTTTCAGAATTCATTATTCTATAAGAATGACATATCTCTATTTGGAAATTATGACACATTAGACATAACTAAATTGAACTTTTTGCCCCGTCTTTTTTGAAATAGCCGTTTTGGTTATCCCCTCTGCAACGAATCGTACTGAAGTTCTACAAATATTGAAATACTTGCCGGCTTCATATAATGATTGAAATATTTTCTCTTCGTTAGTTGTTGTATTCAAAGATTTCACTGGTCTCGCTTTATTTGAACAAGTGCCCTTCCTTCCTCGTTTGATATTTTCACCTTGTGTGATAGCTCGCAGATTGGATAAAGAATTGTTCCTTGGATTAGAATCAATGTGATCAATAACAAAACCATCTTTGATCAATCCATTAAAACATTCAAATACGAAACGATGATTGCGAAATGTCTTCCTTCCAACATTAAACACCAAATACCCCATACCATTATCACACCCAATTGGGTTCTTCAGTCTACAGTTTCTGACAGTACCATCACTGGATGCTTCGTAATTTTTAATCACTGGGTGTAGTCTGAATTCTTGGGTCATTATATACTACACTATTGTCTAATTCAATGACTGACCCATTTTGCAGTGATTCATTATATATAAAACTTTCATTTAGACACCTGTTTTATGTATAGCATGAAGGAGTTCAAGAGATTGACTTCGAAAAATGCTAAATTCAATGCTGATAGAGAGTTCAAGAGATTATTGAAAATCAATCCTAGATTTAATCTCGATAGACCCAAAAAACGTGTAGTAAACAGAAACAAACATCCAAGAGACGGAACCATGAAAGAGTTTAAGAGATTATTAAAAATCAATCCTAGATTTAATCTCGATAGACCCAAAAAACGTCCAATAGACGGAAACAAACGTAACAAACGTCCAATAGACGGAAACATGAAAGAGTTTAAGAGATTATTGAAAATCAATCCTAGATTTAATCGCGATAGACCCAAAAAACGTAACAAACGCCCAATAGACGGAAACATGAAAGAGTTGAAGAGATTATTGAAAATCAATCCTAGATTTAATCGCGATAGACCCAAAAAACGTAACAAACGTCCAAGAGACGGAAACATGAGATCATCATGGAAGGATGCTCAATTCAATCTTGATATAGTTTCTAATACACCCAAGAATAAAATTCTTGATAAATCCATCAGAGACTGTTTTAATGAATTCAAGCTTGATGGAGCATCTTATTGTTGGTCAACATTTCGAATTGATGGTGTTGTTGACGCTACCATGAATGATGAAAAGGCAGCAGTGATCATTTCACGTGTTGGGGAAAAAAGTCATTTTTTCCGAATCAAATTCATTATCCGTGAGAATGGCAAATGGATTATTAAGGATAAATTTGAACCCATTCTCAAGGGCAAAAAAACTGTCACCGTGAACCAGGATTCCAAACCGGGAATTTTGACTGGAATTGATAAACCCTACTACGAAAGATCTTATCCTGTCACAGCAGTTGTTTACGGGATCTATCCGCTCAATGAAAAACCTGATATTTCAAAACTAGCACCCATGAAATATTCGACAGGGCTAAATTGTGTAGCAGAACGAATAATAGAACACTTCACAAATGCGTCCCGGGGAAATAAACTTACTGATCTAAGACGAAAAAAAATAAACCGAGTGGGAGTTCACGGTAAAAGAGCATGGAGCAACAATTCAGGATATAACTAAATTAGAAAAATCATTAAGATTTCCAATATCGGTAAGGACAATCACCGGAGAAGTATTATACGAATCGAAATATAAATCACAGGGAGTCCCCATTGAAATTATTGATCATAACGCGCACGCGTGGTCATCTGCAGTAACAATATTCCCACGGGATAGAACCGTAAAATATCTATCCCAAACCGAAGAGTTTTTTTCAGAGCAGAAATTATTTGATGCTATTTACCATTTGAGTAAAAACGATCCTGTGTCAGCGTGGCTATTTCATAGTAATTCAGACGAGGAATGCAGATTTGATCAGTTTGTAAGGCCTAACGGAGAATTATACCGTACTGAAGAACTGCAGAATCAAATGAAACAACTAGCTAGTGAGTTTTCTGAGGGGGAAATCGAAGATCAATTATTAGCAAACTGTTTCACAGTACCATCCATTGCAGCACATTTTGCTAGAAAGAAAAACGCGTGGAAACCAACACGAAGTGAGTTTTTATCAGAGGTCAAATTGTCCTGTCTTGAATACGGCCACGGCGGATTATGGAACACAAAATACACCGCTGATACCGTTATTTCAGTTGATATGATTGCGTGTTATCCAGGAAGTTTTCTTGGGTATGGAGAGTGTGAGAAATATTTCAAACGATTTGGACACCCTACACACGAAATGACCCGTGTTGCTATTAATGGACCACTGCCTGATTTTGATTTAACCAGATTCGCTTGTGTAGGATCATTTGAAATGGCTGAAGGACTTCATCCGTGTAGTTATCTTTGGATTGGTAAACACATGTCTGAAAAACACTGGATGCCAATAGTGTTGTTACGGTATATGCTTGATTGTAAGATGTTAAAATCATTAATTGTCAGTGAAGCAATTATATCCTATCGGGCACAGAAATCAGTCTGGTTACCACAACCTGATCTAGAAAAAATATTTAGCGAAGAGCGAAAACTGTTTCCTGATTTTAATGAACAACAAATCATGGATTGGTCCAGACAGTTATTTGAAATCAGAAACAATGAAGCAAAAAATCTTGGACGAAGAATAATCGGTAAATTTACCCAAGGTGGCAAAGATGATAATACGAAATATTCTTCACGATTGATTATAGACAACGCTGAATACGATTTTGTAATGGCGGATTTAACGAATAAGGGCCTATATGTCAATCGTAAGGACGCATTTATGTCCGATGGAACCAAATTGGGTACAATTGTTACCTACAATGATGGATACCATCCGCAGTACACACATTTGAGAGCTTCTATGCTTGGTTATGCTTCTATCAATCTGTTTTCAATGATCAATAGATTTCCTACCACCGCAGTTAGAGTTGCTACTGACTCATTTTACATAAATAGCAAAATGGCTGATTTTAAGGCTACTGGCAACGAGAAATGGGGATCATGGAGAATTAAGAAAGAAATGATTCATGATTATATTCAATCAGCAGATGTTACCATTGAAAATAATTACTTAGAAAGCAATCAGTGTTCAGAATTTTCTAGTGCACCACCGATTTATGATCCAATCTGTAGATATAAAACAGTTTATTTAAACGGTTGTGGCGGGTCAGGAAAAACAACCCGGGTAATTGAGTTATTCCGTGGGAAAAATCCTACGGATTTCACAAAAATGATTGTGCTAACACCAACTCATAGACTTGCAAGAGAAATGATACAGAGAGGGGTAAATGCTTATCACAGCTTTTTCCGATGGAAGGGAGATAAATGGACTCCTGAACGCATGGGAGAGAAATTTATTCCTGAATTCATCATGTGGGATGAAATAGACACAGTGTCCGAAGATGTCTTAAAAATATTTCTTGAGTGGTTGTTATTGAAGAATACAAAAATCGTCATGTGCGGTGATCACGGGCAACCACCACCATTTGTCGGTGCATCTCCCCATGAATGGCTAAAGGGTTTTGTAGACTATTATGAAGAAATTGATACTGATCATAGATCACTTGATAATGAATTAAAAGAATTGAAGAAACTAATTAGATTACAACCGGATAGAATCCAATGTGAAATAGCCCGTGAAATAATTTCGGAAACTCCCATGAATGATTTCTGGGAAATGTGGAGACCAAACGATTTAATCATTGCAAGTAGAAAAATAGTCAGGGACACACTTCAGATGAAGTTATTTGAATTGCATAAACAAAAATTTGCAACACTTCCAGTGCCTCTTTGTTATAGGCCATCGGATACGCGAAAACAGAACATCGAAGTTGATATTCCAGGACAGAGTGAAAAGCAGAGTCTCGTATTAAATGATATTGTGCTGGTTGATATCAATGTTGTTGAAGATGCATTGCGTGCTAATAAATCCCCATGGACGCTAGGTTATGCAGCGACGATACATTCTTCACAGGGATTGACTATATCGGATACAACTGTTTGGATGGTAGATAATCGCATAGAATGTTCAAATTTAGTCTATCTTTCAGTATCCAGAGTACGAAAAATAAATCAACTTCGAAGAATTGTCCTGACAGAGTCAGGCGATGATGAAATCATTGGCGATGATGAAATCATTGGTGACGATAATGATATTATTGATAAAAAACTCTCCGGTTACAAACAACAGGACAAAAAAAAACGAGAATTTGATATTGATGCTGAATTAATAATCACTTTGAAGAAACAACAGAATAATCACTGCGCGAGTTGCAATTGTATAATGCGTTGGCAGTATTCGGATAAGGATCCTCGCCAATTCACCGTAGACAGAAAAAATAACAATCTCGGTCATGTCAGAAATAATGTGATGTTGACTTGTCTTGAGTGTAATAGACGCAAGGGTGCTAGTTAAGACCATGGGGTGGCAATTGAGTATCCTCGGGTATCACTTGTAATTGTTGTCTAGTAAAAACCCGTTGAGGGGCAGTTGAATCCAGTTTATAGATTGGAGGTCTACCCGTAGATCGTGTTATACTAGATATCTTATGCGTAGTGACGCTCCAAATAGGATCAGTAGCCCTTTTTCTACCCCCTTCAAGCTCTCCTGGTTCGTATAAGTACCTCACAATGACACTACTACCAAGAATTGGTTGGGAAACGCTAAAATCCTTTTTCAGGTATCGACTTCTTTTTAATCGCGTTGATAGGTTTCATGTTGATGGTTCTAGTAATCTCGTTATTCAGTGCGGTAACTACACCTGGTAATCTCTTAACCCATTCACGGGATCTTTTTTCTTGGATGAATTCTTTTGCATATTGATATCCAAATAACCGCCCAGCAAGGGTTTTATTAAACCGTTCTACAATGGCCTGATCACGATGCAGTGCAGTATGCCCTCGTCTGATAGCGACATTGTGACATTGTGATATTTCATTGTAGATAACACTGCACCCTGAAATTCCTTGCCCGGGTCAACTTGTAACAGATTTGGCCAGTGCAGAGGACTCCTTCGATAAATCCTTTCAAATGCAGAAGCCACTTCAGTGGCCGATTTTGTTTTTAACGGTTCTGCTTCTTTGTATCGACTTGCAATATCAACTACAGTTAACGCATATTTGTAACCACGATCATGTGGCAGAAATAATAGATCAGCCTGATGAACTTCATTAGGAAAGGTCACATCAAAATGCGAGAATTGAATTTGCTTAGGCGGTGGTAGATAAATTTGCCATAGTGCCTGTTTGGATAACCAATGAGCCGCAGTGGTTTTTTTCACTTTTGCGGCGCTAGCGAGTTTACTGATTGCAGCGTTACCCTTCCAGTATCCTCTTGGGGAATAATAAATAGATTCCATGTTGCTATTAATTACCAGCACCTAACATCAATTTGCTTTTCATTGCCGATTTTATCAAAAATGAAGCCAATTTTTCTTTGAAGGATTTATCAGTGATAGAATTCAACGCATGAATTAATTTCACATCTGCTAGATGCCTGTGTTGCAAATTGCTGCTTTTATAAGCAACATCATGAAGGTGACAGGCCTTATCAATAGCGTTTATTGGTTCCTCACCGGGTCGGGGCTGATTTTGATCATTGAGTCTGATATCAAGTCTTGTTCCCGGTCCAAAATAACTATACCCTGGAAGGTGTTTTTCTCCGGGGTATTTTGCCCGTGGGGTTCCAGGGATTTTTGCTAATTTGGCAGCGATATCACCTCCTCGTTTTTTTTTAAAGGTTCCTTGGGTTCCTTGGGTTTAGAAACAAATCTAAATTTCTTTGTACTACACTGTACGCATTTACCAGAAAGCGCTGATCGGTTATTTTTAGTTGTAATCGTCGTCAAGTCATCTGTGCCAGTACGCGCCTTACACTTCACGCAATATAGATCCATAATTTATGTATAGAGATATGAATATAATTGATTTTTCAGCGACTAAAACAAGAGAACCAGTGAAGCATCATGCAGCGCTACCAAACTCTATCCGCGCAATTATAATCGGGCCATCTGGATCCGGTAAAACGCAATTGTTGCTCAATTTAATAATGAGATGGATGAAGTGGGATAAGTTGTATTTAATTGCCCCTAGCGTAGACGACCAACGATGCTATGAAGTGCTAAAAGATTTTAATGAAACCGCTTCAGAGATTGCCGGCGAGGATGTTATTGAATTTATAACCGATATTGACGAGGCGCCATCCGTGAATGACCTCGATGGAAGTATCAACAATTTAGTTGTATACGACGATGTCATGTTAGATAATCAAAAAAATCCTGCTAGAATATTTTCCCGAGGCAGGCATAAAAACACTGATGTGATCTATGTCACTCAACGATACACTCAGATTCCAAAAGTGATTAGAGATAACTGTAATATGCTTGCTGTATTCAACGGCGTTGATACACATACGCTACGAAATATTTGGCAGACATGGTGCTCCGATATGGACTTCAATCAATTTAGAAATTTCTTTAGTCATGCTCAGTCTGCCCCACACGGATTTGTAACAATAAATTTACATGACCCTCGAACACGATATCGTATCGGACTGGATCAAATATTCGGTTAACCCCAACTGAAAGTTCTAGTGAGTGACAACGACATTGTAGTTCGTTTTTCCCAAAAATCGATGGAGGATTTCATTAATTTCATTGATTTTTTCATATTTTTTTTTTTGGACCTAATCCATGAAACGATATCAGATTCACACACACATTGGGGCCTGATGTCATTGGTTTCATTGTTTTTAAGCGTGATTTCAGTGAAAACTTGTCTAAAAATGTTGTCTGATTCGCCCCTTCTGCTGCTTATAATCTAGCAGAGTTAGTCCATATTAAATTTAGAGAGAATGTAATAGAAAAATAATTCATAACCTTTATAACCACATGAAAAATGCAACTGATTATCATATTTTAATATAATATTATAGTTCTGCAATACCAATAAACAAATCAGATAATGCATGTTAGTAGATGGAAAAAAATCATAGCTCATCATGTCATATTTCCAAATAGTTCCACATCTAGCTGTAAACATATTTTGAAATAAAGTAGTCATTAATATTTACAAACATTTTGTAAGGAAAGCATGTATTTGGATAAGGCACATAGTAGAAAGAGATAACTTATGTATTTATCACTTGGCAGAAGACAATTATTACAGATTTTCAAACACCTGGCTCTGTTCAGACTGCATTCAGGAGGATTAATTGTTGTTGCTGAGGTGTTCATACAGTGCATATCTGGAGCTTTTCAGACCTGGAATTTTCTGGCTAAATTAAGTTACTCCCAGAAGTCTACGGTTAGGAAAAATCAAACTTGAACTCTCAGGTGATGTCAATTCATTTTCAGAAACTTGCCACAAATTTGTGAGCTTTCCTCATCTGAACAATTTTACACTTAATATAAAAGAGTTAGAAGCTACTTACATTTCATGCTTCGAGTAGCATTCACACAATATGGACATTATTTTTTGCCTCATGTAGTTAAGGTTTTGCTGAATACAGTTTCAGGTGGAAGACCATAATGTTCTGTTTGAAAATAATAAGGCTAAATCTCTTAAAATTAGATTCGATTTTAGGTCATAGAGTTTTGAAATACTTGTGGACTAGTTCTCAGATCCAGAAGCAAAAATAGCACAGACTTGTACTCGCATATGTTAATTAGATATTCTCTAATTGTGTATGTGGACTACTGGTGGTGCATAAATTAAGAATATGATATTAAAATATAAGTTGTACGTTTCTGTTTGTAGAACATAAAAAAAAATATTGTTCTGTTTTTTAAATATGTTTTACTTTTAAGCATTGCACTGTACAGTAGTTGGCAAGAGTACAATCAAAATTTGGAAAGATTGTTAAGAGGTATTTTTGAGTGGGCTGCATTAAATTTCAATATTTTAAACACAACAAACATGACTAAGCATCCTCCTTACTCCATGTGAAAGCTATCCACATAGTTTAATAAAGGTATATTGTGTCAAGCTAAAGCTGTTATGCAGAAACGAAACAGGTAACATAAGGAGATGTGGATAGCTTTGCCATGGAATGGAAATAATTAGGTGAGCTTATAAAAACAACTTCCTGAATAGCAATGCAACATCATATACTAATATCTCAGCGTGTTTTTAATTGCAATATATAAATATATCATATACTATTACATTCCTGCTTGAATGTAAAATGGATAAAGATAATTGTACAGGTGATAAATATGTTGCAGTTGTACACAAAATGCAAAGCAGTAAGTTAATAAAAATATTTATAAAATGGTTTCAGTAGTAAAATACTCAGTAACACATATGCATGATGCATTTATTTTGCATTTCATAGGATCGATCCATTCCCAGACTGACCAGAGGCCATTGGCATAGGTAATATATTTTGGCTTTATTTTTCTTCAAATCCTACCTCAGCTTGTAAAGTACAGATTTGCTTTTCTTCACACTTATGTGTCATTTTTGATAAATTATTAGTGATAATACAATGCTATACCAAATTCCATGTCATGGGTGTCAAACATATAGACTGCAAGATTTATTAGTCCCACTTTTAGAATGGGACTCTTGGTAGTATCAAATTTGTATGCTTGCCATTGTTGATGACATGTATGGCCATAATGAAATACATTTATATTAAATCTTGGCCTCCATAGCAAATGAATTTGACATCTCTAAAATTGAGACAAAGTTTTGACAGTGACTTGTTAGAAGATCTGGTAATGTGGAAATTTGCACATTAAAACCATCTTTATTTTTCTGACAAATCCTCAGTCAAAACATTTGATTTCCATTTTGTTGAAAAAAAGAAAATATAATTCTTTAGTTTCACAATGTCACATCAAACAGTGTTTTGATCTCCTTAGGAAAATACGGGGAATATCTTCACCTTCTCCAGAACTGTTGAGCCGATGTTGATCAAATTTAGTTGGGAGTGTTTCATAGGACATGCTTTATGACAATTGCCAGGGTTTACTCCCCTTGAACATTTTAAATCAGCAATGGTGTGATTTACTTGACAACTGGGTGGAAAACCTATTTTCCATTTCAGAACAGCTCTGCCGTATTGATTAAACTTGGTAGCAGGAGTGCAGAAATTTTTTCAAAACCAAGTCCATGGACAAGTAAATTAAAAAGTGAATTATATGGAGTTTATTCTGATATGTTGTTGTAGGTTACCCAAATGATCAAGTAATTGATAAAATGTTTATTGCTGAAAAATAAGTGAAGTTCAATGATAATTCATAGCATTATCATTTTCAATAAAACAATTTGGGTTGTTCATCCAGTGTTTTACATTGGGAAAAGTCATTGCCTGGTATCAATTTTTAGTTTTATCAGACTTCCAGGAAATGGAGTGTTCTACACTGTTTGTAATTTGCCATTAATATGTTAAAAAAATATAAATTTTGTTTTAGAATCTTAGGTAACTTCAACGAAAGATGTCAGAAGTTCCACTGTGTGTCAGTACGTGCTACAGAACAAGAGGAAAAAACACTGGGAAAGAGACTTGTTGCAGTTTCTACCAAGACAATGGAAACAATTGTCAAAACTTTGAGAGAAGTTTAAAATTCATAGAAGGCCAAATGTGCTTAAAAAATGCTAATGTGATAATTTCATTGAAGAAATATCATCATATTAGTCCTACTGTGATAATGTCTGGTAGAAATATTACTCACATGTGTTTTCATAATATTTGTTGTCATGCCTACTTTTGTCCATATGTATACATCTAGTCATCCATTCTGTTACATTTTCAGGCTCTAACTTTAACATAGAAAATGTAAAAAAAATTAACAAGCTTTGTCAAATTTAACAAATAATTTTTCCATGGAAAAAGATTGTAAAAATGGAAAAAGAACTTACATTTTTAAGAATCAAATCCAAAAGTAATCCAAGAATAAGCCACAAATTAAATTATAAAAGTCCTAGTAATGAAATGTTCTAATTAATTAAAGTTTGAGTCCTGTTGGAATTCCACGAGTGAAGATCATGAGGTATGATGTAGCATAGCTGCCAACTGTCCCGTTTTTTTTCCGTATTTGTCCCGTATTTTGGACCTGAATACGGGTGTACGTTTTTTTGTGCAAAAATACGTTTTTTAATTAAAAAAAATAATAATAAAATTTCTTTGGAATTGTCAGTTTAGAATGCGTTCCCGGTTCCATTTTGACAGAATATATCACATGTATATACAAATAAAGTTCTACAATACGATTGGTTCATTCGAAAACGAGGCTACCAGGCCTGTCGTTATCCACCATATGGGATTTTGCAATAGTTACCGCTGTTGCTGTATCTAGTCTAAGTAATATTCAGCTTTTAATCATGATAAATTGGAAGGCAGAATATTCAAAATTTTCTCCAGAAGAAATAGGAGACAACGGGAAGGATATTTGTGCCGTCTTGTATAGATTTGTGAAACCATATAGTACAGGAGAAAAACTGACGTTTTGTGAATTGTGTAATGTGATTTCGCTATTGGACACAGAGGCGCCCATGCAATGCAAGAGCACGAAAAAGTTAATAAACATCAGCTTCCTGCTTCATCACACACAACTCAGCCTGAACTTACGACGTAGATAAATGACAGAGAGAACCTTAATGTACATTGATCGAAATTTTATTTTTAAATTTCTTTTAGAAATAAAACTTCCTTTTTCAGTTACTAGTGTTGTTGGCGATTTATTTTGCACAAGTTTTTCAGACATTAAAATGGCAAAAGATAATTTTTATGCTTGAACGAAAACATTTCAATACAAAAATTACAGAATTGAGATAATAAAATGAAAATTGGTACATTCGAATCAATGATTTTAAAAAAATAAGGTGTGGAAAGGGCTCCTATCAATAGCTTGTGTTTAAGTGTGTTGCACTCTTGCACCTTTTGAATGGGCACCTATATGGAACACGTGCAACTCCAGAAGGTACAAATGTGCAACATGTGCATCTTTAACATTAAATAATTATGTTAGGCACTGTCCAACTTTACTGTTGGTTATATATATTGTAAATAGATACGTATGCACTGAAATTTAAAAATCAGTATTTGTTCCTGAAAATCAGTATTTTTGTCACAAGTAATCAGTATTTTTGCACTCGGGGGTTGGCAGCTATGCTGTAGTCTGTACTGTGTTTATTAACAAGAGTGAACATGCCGGTGTTGGAAATACAACAACCAATCAATTTAAAATAAAATTGAAACCTGTTAATGTGGTTGACACTAACCCTGAATCAAGGTAAGGATCTAGGTAATCATTAGTTGTTTACCCAAAAATAATTCAGGTCAACTGATTTTCTGGGGAAAAAATCATCTCCAGTGAATTAATTTACACTATAATAGCTTGTAATGAAGGGAAAAAAATGAATTTAAAACTGACAACCAATTAAAATAAATATATATTAAATTAGATATACGTAACAATCCACACCCAGGCTCAGGGTCAGCGTTAAAGTTTTTGATTAAACTCAGTTCAGTGCCAACATTAGTATTTCTACACTTGCCTTAAGTTAAGGCACAACCTCCACAACTCTCTCGATAACTTGCACCATGATGACACTCAAACACACTTACAATATAGGGTCATATGTGGATCCCGTTTTTTAAAACGACAATTTTAAAAAAATTGCCTCTATTTGCTGAAGTTAAGGGAGAATGTCATCACAATTGGTAACTGAAACTTTGCAATATTGCTGATTTTATCGTAAAAATGATAGATAGAGGCTGGAAATTTGAATCAACATGTCAACATTTAATAAGTCTTATTTCATTTTACTTTTTCTTTCCAAAAGGCATTCTTTGTAGATGATACCATTATAAAAATGATGACATTTGGTAGTTGAAAATGTCACTTTCTCCTTCTGGAAGTAGTACTATAATAAATAAAAACCAGTTAAATAAGTTTTTTTTATCAAGTGAAATCTGTATTTTAGTTAGGTTTATGTGTAGTGATCATAATTGCAGTGCACCCTCTCGTATTCAAACATAAAATGTGTCGATCACCAGCCCTATCCACGAATGTTTCTCTGAGGACCTAAATAAGTGCTGTGTTTTGATAGCTAGCTTGTGGAAGTATATGTTGAATTGTTGCTCTGAATTAAAAGCTGACCTTTCTATTATCACATTAATTGCCTCTTTTGTATCAAATAAAGGATGTGGAAGAAAAGAAATGTTAAAAGGCATGCAAGTCCTACATGTATCAAGTGTAGTGGCCACAGTTATATGTAGGCTGAACTTATTTCATTTGATCAATTTAATACTGTTATTAATATTATTATGTACTTAATATAATTAGACTACCTTAAATTAAGCTACTCAAATTAAAAATGTGCTCAAATATAGCAAGGCAACCAAGCAAAATGAATCTGAAATAAACAATTTCGCTTCAAAGATACTGAACATTGTGGAGAAGTGAGTTTCTGAAAGTCCTGAATTACATAGATGATATCCTCAAAGATGAGACATTTCACTGTTTCTTGCAATGAAATTGTAGCATTGATATTTTACTAACTGAAAAGTATGAAGACTTAGTTTGATGTAGATGATTATTCTACGAAGTAAAATTTACGAATTAAAAAAAATAAATCTTGTTTTGTGGTGTATTTACGGCTGATCTGCTTCCCTGCTTTGTAGACTCCATCTATGAACTCTGCTTAACATAATAAGCAGGGAACCATATTAACTGCAAAGAAAATCAGTTACATACTAGACAAATGTTTTTGCATACATGTGAAGGATCTTGAAACAAGTTGGAATAGTGAGATTGAGCTTTCAGATGTTGTGCATCTGAAAAAAATGTGATTTACACAGAATAATGAACAACTTCATTAGAAAAAGCACTTTATTGAGTTATTCCCAAATCGATTTTAAAATGAGTATTCAGCCATTCAACAGCCGCGTTAATTGCCCCTCCCCCTTGCAGTTGTGTTAGTGGAGATTGCAAAATTTCTTATTATTTCCTAGGTCTCTTGGAAACTCATGCCCTTGTTCACAGAGCAGTCTATCTTCCTGGCCCCCTTTATGAGCAAGTTACTGGGAGAGAAGTTTTTCATGTTTTGATGATGTATGTCCGTCGATCCACCTGTTAATAAATTGATTTATGCGCAAAAATTTGATTGTCTACCATCTTCTGTTACAAAATGTTGTGAAAGGCTTACAATTGGAATATGAAAAAATTCCAGTTGATTTTGTGATAAAAAGTTTGAAGGTCAAGGTCACTGGAGAAAAAAATGTGGTTTCCATACAATAACTCGAAGTTTTCACTATCCCCAGTTATACAAGTTGGGATGGCTCACAGTAGTGATAAGGCTTAAGTGTATCAGTTTTTATTGTGAGAAGGTCAAGGTCACTGATGAAGCAAAAATTGGTTTCTGCAAAGTAACTTGAGTTGTTCACTGTGACTAAAAGAAGAAAAAATAATTTCAAACACTAATTAGAGACCTCCATCATCTACAGGGTTAAGGATAACTCTTTTTACTTTTTGTTAGAAGGACAAGCTCAAGGTGACTTACTGGAATAAGAAACATTGATGTTGCACAGTAATATCTATTCTCAGAAATCTAGTTAATAAACTTTTCTTGTTTGGCTTGCATTTTGGGTAAGGAAAAAGCCTTTTGATTGTGGCTTCTAAAGGTCATAGGTAAAGGTCCTTTTAACTAGAAGAATGATTATTTTTGCATAGTAACATTAGTTCTGTCCAATTCTACAGTTATGCTTACACCAAAGTAAAACATTTGTTCCGCATCACATGCTGAGAATTAACTTTGTGGACTACCTGCACATTGCGTATGGAATTAAATGATTGTTTTAAGATGTTAAATGACAAGGTCATTGTGACCCTAGGAAGATTAAAAATGGTTTCTGCACAGATGCTTTAGGTCTACATCTTAAACCAGGTCCAACATTTTGGATGGTTTGTACTTGGTTTAATGGAAAAGTATTGATTTGGCATCAAAATGTCAAACATTACATTCAGAGTGACTGAAAGAGTATAAAATGGTTTCTACCAAAGAAAAACAATTTTTGATTGTGTATCTTTATCATGATTTGGGATGATTTGTGTTGATTAAACAATTAACAAGGCTTTTTCAACCAACATACTCCTTCCTGTACCATATTTAAATGGCAAAGTTGTTTGTTTTCACCACCACAAAATGTTAATGATACAGTTTTGGGTTCACTTTCTTTCAATTTAACTGTATAAGGAGCATAAGACTTAGCTTGAAAAGGATTTTGAGGTATGGGCAAGAGAGCCAGAACTCCATTGCCAGGCTGAAAACTTGTGTCTTTTTTTTTTTTTTTAATACCTTGTTTGCATTTTTGATCAAGTGGAGTGATGATTAGTTTTCACTACTTCACAAGTCTTTGACAACTTGTATTCGAAATCAGAGACAGTCAAGAAGATTAAGGTCTGATTCATTGGTTTGGAAAAAGTCTTTCTTTTATAATTTCATTGGTCCATGGATAGTATGTTCAAAAGCTAGTTTAAAACAACTAAACCATATGATTATTGAACTGATTCTCACCTAGCAGAAAAAGCAATATGACCAAATCATATTCTTCAGCATTGAATGTTATCTATCCACTGCCCACTGACTTTCAGGGTGATAGGCAGAAGTTAAACTGTTAGATAACTAACTTGTCCATAATTTTATCCTTGATCGAATTGGACAGATTTGGTAATGCCAAATGCTAGAAAGTATAAAAACTTTATGAAATTTTACTATGGTTTTAAGTTTAATATTCCATCAAATAATAGCAATTGGAAATCATGTGGATCCACACCTTGTGCTCAGCAAGTATTGGTTGCCAGACTTAGTTTTAGGTAATTAACTGACAGAGTCTTTCATTCTTCTGCTAAATGGTTCATTAAATGCTGGAATAGGTTACAGATGAGCGTTAGGTATCTGATCAGCTTTTCCTACCAATTGATGAGCATTTTCGACAATGTCCACAGTAATTAGAAAAATTACTTTTGATTTTCAGCCAATCAAAATGATTAAAGATCTTGTAATTAAATGGCCAGTCAAGAGAATTTTATGGGCTAGACTAAGAATTCTCCTGCTATATGACTTAAGAACAACAGTTTGATTGCTCAGAAACCAATCATCATCAGAGGTTACCTCAGATGGTCTTTTCTTCTAAGGACCCAATTTGTTTGCCAAATAACAAACTAAAACCTATGTGGCTTCAGTTTTACTAATAGCCCTCTGAAACAAACAGCCTAGATCTCATGATCTTTTTCCTGCTCAATAAAGAGTGATTATTGTTTGTCATCTCCCTGATTGGAATTGGAATAAGTACATGTAATACAAAAGAGGATCACAGTGATCAATACTAGCCCCACAATGAGGTCACATGGGTGCATTGACCAATCATTTGACGGGCTACTAAAACACCTAAATAACATACTAATTCTGAAATTTATAACAACCTTAAGAAGTAAATTGTAGCTCCACAATGAGGTTACATGGGTTCATTGACCAATCATTTGACGGGCTACTAAAACACCTAAATAATATACTAATTCTGAAATTTATAAAAACCTTAAGAATTAATTTGTAGCCGCACAATGAGGTCACATGGGTTGATTGACCAATCAGTTGACGGGCTACACACTTAAAACAACCAAATAGAATTAGAAGAAGCATCAGGGATAACAAAAAATATAGAAATAAACATTGAAGCATTTAAGAAAATAACATCAGGTACAAAAACAAAAGGGTGGACTATGGATACCATCATCTAGGAATTAACATGCCTCTCTATTTATTTGTAACTTTTTTCATATAATAATAATAATAATAATAATGAGGACTTTGTATAGCGCCTAATCTTTCAAATCTCTAAGCGCTTTACACCATCAATAATGATATGACTACACTACAGAACAACAAATGACTAAAACAATGAAATTGGAAAACATAAAAACACGCTGAAAATATATAAGATACAAAACACGATTAGGTCTCTAAGTTTGTCCCTGAAGTCGAAACAGGTGAGTCTTGAGAGCACTCTTAAAAGGGACCACTGTGTCTTTCTGTCTAATTTCCATGGGCAATTCGTTCCACGTCGCCATGCCCTGGTATGCAAACGAACGTTGTCCATATGACTTTGTTTTCACCTTGGGAACTATGAGTATACGATTATCAGAAGAAGAGCGCAAGGATCTAGCTGGTGTATACACATGGGTGAGGCTGGATAGGTATGTTGGACTGGAGTCTGTCATTGAAATATAGCACAGAGAACAAATTTTGTGTTTGATTCTGTATTGAATTGAAAGCCAGTGTAGGGTATAGAGCAGTGGTGAGGTGTGCTCTGATCGAGGTACTCTAAAGATGATCAGTGCAGCTGTGTTTTGAACTTTCTGAAGTTTCTAGATACCCAGCAAGACCATCAGACCCAGTGGCACAATGCTGCATCCAAATACCAATTAGTCAGTATTCACCTAAAAACTAAATCAGAAATACAAGATGGTATCGAACCTCGAACCATCAGGAATGCGGGACTAGTACATCCGCATTAATAGGCTGTCACATGGGACTGTCTACACTTTTGTAACAACAGCACAGAGTATTTCCAAATTGATAGGGAAAATTTTTGATCTAGATACCCAGAAAAGAGGAGGACACCGGTGCTGACAATCAAGATGAAGGGAGGCCCAAGGAACAAGAGACGACAGGAGGACACCGGAGCAAACAAACCAGAATGCGGGAAGACTGGTCAACATTATGTAACCGTCCATCAAAAAGCCCTTCTGAGGGCTACTGCCATTTAGCCATTACAGAGCTCTCATTTGGTATGAAAACTCTATTTGACAAGCTTTTTTGAGAAACCTAACTTGATCAATTTTGAATACTGCCAATCAAAATTCACAATCCATATAACCTAACAGTGACCAACCTACATATGTCGCACAGACATTCTAGTATTAAAATCGTTAGGGACTTACAATATGTACACTGGGTACAAGAAACATTGGTATGTTAGGAGTTAGAAAAAATCTTCAACTACACAAAATTTGATTTAATTCCTCAGGTGGCTTACACATTATTGGTATATTTTCCATCCATTAATGAAACTGGACCTTATTTGAAATAAGTATGGCTTGGGTGTCACAAGGCTGTCGACATACATGGGCTGGCTTATCAGATCTTTTCCTCCTTTCTCGCGACCAGAAACCCTCAACATGACGAGACATGAAAACCATTTATCACCAGTCATTATTTGGTGCCGTTGCACCTCTAGTACATTCCTTCCGATTGGTTGATAGGGTTGAGTGCGTGTTTGATCCATTTCCACTCACCCAGGTCCTACATTTATGTTGATAGTCCCTCAAAAGGGGCGCGACATGACGACCAAATTAAATAGCACACTATGTATGCATTAATGCTTGTGGGGATGTGGCACCATTCCTAACCCCATGTGAAAAATTAAATAACTTTTTTTTGAAAGATAAAACACTGAATAATGACCCTTCATGGCTGGTTCACTTTAATTTAACATTCATTCATTGTTGATTGATCGATACCAGGAGCAAAGGTTGCCTCATCAAGCATGACCAATAAACGTGTCAATTAAAGGAATAATTCAAAAAAATAATTTTATAAAGAATTATGAAAAACTGAACTTTTGTTTAAAGCATGGGGGGTCTTGCAATTTGTAATTCTTTTAATTTAAAGTGCTTTTCCCATTTTTGGTTTCTCTCTGCCCCTCCCTTTTCTCCCATTGAATTTGTATTTCTTCTTTCTTTGTTTGCACATGCCTATTTTTTCTTTTCTTTCCAAATTCAAAATTGCATTCATCATTTTGATTTTTTGATTTGCATCATTTCATTTTGAAGCTGAAGTTTTCTTAAACCGATTTACATTTTAGTTTTATTTTCAATTCTTTTAGTTTCATTTTGAGCATTACAGAGATTTAGTAAACAAGCATAAAGCTCATGTATATAAAAATTCATTCCTACCAAATATTGTGTCAAAATGTTTTGTTTTATATCTTCTTTTCCTAAAGATGCTTTTTCATCCAAAATAGCAAAATCCATGAACTTGTCCTTTTTTTAAAAGTCTCAAACCCATCATGGGTAGGATTTATTAACAAATTCTTTTCTATACATGACATTGTAGAAGCTTGTGGTTTCACTAAAGATTTCTAAAATATGTGAAATTAATATACCAGGGATGAGAGACAATTCTGAAACAATGTGAATTTAAATTTTATAAAAAGTGAATTTCTCTAAATATTTTTTAAAATAGAAATTCATATCCTAGATGATGGATGTGGGAGGTCATTGGTTCAAACCCTGGTCAAATCATGCCAAAAGACTTATAAGAATGGTACTAACAGCTGCTTGGCTAGGCACTCAGCATTAAGAGGTTAATGTTAGAACTGGTTGGCCTGGTGTCAGGATGATGCGGTGGGGTGGAAAATCTTGCTATATGTCTGAGGGCATGATGCCCGAGTGCTAGACATACTATAAACTGCCAGTGACACTGCATTCATTGCAGCAATATGACTGAGATTTTTTTAAAACTACATTAAAAATGTAAATCACACACACACACACATCCTGGACGAGCCCCCAATTTTTTGTTACAACTCGGGTTGTAAATAATTTAATCCTCAAAGATTTTAATGAAATTTAAGAAGAATTTACAGTATCATGAATTAAGTACAAAATAATCCTAACATCTCCAAAAGACTAGTGGTATGAATGAATTTCATGTCCAGATTGTGCTGATATACCAATATCTTGGGATGTTCTGAAGTTTCTACAGTCTTGAATGTATCATAATGGTATTGACCAGAATGACATTGAATAAACCCAAAATGTTGCTTTACGCCAAACAGTCATTTGAGCCACTTTGTAATTCCAAAATAAATAACTTCAGTGATTCATCTCAAATTAAATTCAAACACAGCATTAAATACATCTGCAGTCTGATTTACAAAAAAAAAACTATATTAGGAATTAAGGATAAGAATAATTGTTAAATTATCTCTTGAAATACTCTGCTATATTACAACTCTGTCATGATTCTTCCTGATTTATGTTGAAATATAGTGGTCCCACTCATGAATGGTCCTCTTGACCAGTGGCCACCCACTATACAGCCAAAATCCCTTGGCACTGATGAATTTTTTTTTAAAAAGTACCCCTTAAGAAAGACCACCCCCTAGCACAACCAGCGGTAAGCATATTTGTGCAATAAATGTAAAATTTACCCCTCACAAGTGGTCACATTTTGTTTTAATATGTGTCCAGAACTAATATCTATTTCATATGGTAAGGTCAGTAATCCAATTGTCTTCATTGATGTATGTATCCCCATGTAAGGTTTTCGTTACTGAAGGAGGTGTTGCCTAAAGTACATGTGCCACTAAAGTTAATATTGTAGAATTGATGCCTTCGTTTATAGGAAACTTGGTCTTCTATGTTATGACAGTAAGTTTGGGCTTTATACAGTGGTTGAAATTTTTTCTTTTATGATTACGACTGGACAGAATTGTTAAGATCATAACATGGTCAGTGTAGGCTAAGTATAGATTTTATTATTTGACACACTAGGAAAAATTAACTGTAAACAACAATACCAGACAATTAAAAACCAAAAATATCATCTGACAGTACATCTTTATCAACAAAGCATTTTGCTTACATTGCAAAAGTTTGTTCTGCATAATTAACAATAATAGAACAATAATATATAATTTAATTAACATAGGAATAAATCTTTACAAATCTTTAGCATGTTGTCATGTAAACAGTATTAATACAATAAAAGAAAAAGTCATTATTTGCCTTTCTGACAATAGGGAGAGTTCAAGAATTCTTGCTGAAAAGTATTATGGTGGGAAGACTAAAAAAAAACAACGTTGTAACAGATAAGGATAATATTCTGCAGCAGTGAGAAAATGGACTAAATGGAAAGAGAATTATATTAAATGCAGATTAATGTATATACCAAGATTTAAATGACTTTTTTGAATGGTTTTGAAATGTGCATGCCAACAATACCCCACTCACATTTCATGCTTCAGAATAACTAATTATTTATGTCAACTTGAAATAAGTCTTCAAACAAGATGAACCTATTGATACTTAATGCTACTTTTACATGAAGATATTCAATGTTTTTAAGTCATATGTAGCTTTCTTACTACAGTCGACTCCACTTAACTGCACATCGGTTAACTGCACACTCCAGATAACTGCACATAGTCACGCCGGTCACGTTTTTTCCCAATGCTTTTCAATGGGAACAAACTTTGGATAACTGCACTTCGCTTAAATGCACACTCTGGATAACAGCACGATAATTTTATGCTCTTGGCACATTATTCAATACAATTTTACTCCGGTTAACTGCACAATGTATAGTCATGATCAGTTATTGCCAGTCCACTGGTATAGCGCTTCAAATAAGCCGACAATTAAGCCGGTAAATGCGACTTTGTAAATGATTGACATGTAAAGGACGCCCTGGGTGCTATATACATGTATATCCATGTCCACTAGGGAGCAATAGCGTGGGAAAAAAAAGTACATCTTGGGAAACATTGTTCTAAACCGTACGTAACAAATCGATGGTTGGAAAGATGGAAAATACGCAACGGAATTCAATTTAAATGACAACACGACAAAAAACAGCATGCAGATGACTTTGGAGCTGAATGCTTTTTCTGTAGGAGTAGACCCAACAATGTCTGACAGCAGTTTTCAAATAACAAGCAATAATTCCTTGATCCATTGGTTAAATCAGCGAAGAAGTGATCGGAGGAAGGAAAATAAGCTTAACATTTAAGTAAAAGTTGAAAGAGTTGATTCTAATCATTGTTTAAATTTATTTTTCACATATATTCGTGCCGTGCTGATTTAAAGCTGTACTGTATCGAACATCGGTTAACTGCACACTTCGGTTAACTGCACAGTCTCGTGACGGGCCTGAGGATATGCAGTTAACCGGAGTCGACTGTATATGCACATACAAATATGATCCCCCTCTGGAAAGGCCACCTGTCTTACACAGCCACTTTCCCGGTGCAGAAGGGGTGACCATATATGAAAGGGGACCTCTGTAAAACTAACCTCATCTATGTTGCAATACTCAGACATTCAATAAGAAAATTACTCCAAACCTGTAAACAGGTTCATTATCAAGGCTTAGTTTAAAACTAGTAAACATCTTTTTATTGCCGTATCTAAATAGAGAATGTATTCTAGGGCCTAAAGTGAAGTACACCACATATATATGTAACAGCTACATGCTGTGTATGAATAAGTCTTCATTTTGGGATCAAATGGTTAGAGGTCATGGTGATTGTGACTGACAGAAGAAAACGTTTATTTTTTAGTAATACCTTTAGTTATAGACAGTCTAACTTAAGATAAAAAATTAAGGAGTCCGTGCACCTGAGATATGGAAGAGGCATATTGATTTAATACTAAAAATGTCAAATTTTCATTTGTTCTAAAGAAAATTAATTTTGTTGAATACATTTTATTCTGGACTTGAACAAAGCATGTTGGTACTTCTATTTAGGGCAATAATGAGACCTTTAGATTCTGGATTCTAAAAGTTCGATGACATTATTGGGAAGTCTGATAAGAAAATAATAGTTAATGGTCATTGAGATCCTTTGGTCATTAATCTCTGGAGTTGAACATACTGCTAGTACTTATATAGGAACTGTTCAACATGGGGCAGTCATGTAAAGTGTAGTGCACAATACCAATACTCTTGTTACATTCTTGCTAAATAATGGAGGGCTGGACAAAATGGAACATAAAGTCTGAAGAGAATTGCAAATCTAAGTCATACATGATTTATCTTGTTCGTTTACTGCAGAAGCTGTTAGTTCAGCTCTCTCTCTCTCTCTCTCTCTCTCTCTCTCTCTCTCTCTCTCTCTCAATCTCTCTCTCTCTCTCTCTCTCTCTCTCTCTCTCTCTATATATATATATATATATATATATATATGATCTATAGATCAGTCAGAACTGAAACTCCAGTAAATAAAGTTACAATAGCTAGTAATGAAATAATTAAAAAAAGTAAAACTTAAGCAAACAGTTAAATTAAATCAATTATATATATATATATATATATATATATATATATATATATATATATATATATATATATATATATAATATGTAAATTTTTGTAATGCATTTGAAGGTTTCTAGTATCTTTTCCAGATATTTGACAATCAGTACCACTATGTTATGATCTGTATCCAAAGTCTCTACCTGAACAATTAATTTTGCAAGGTATTTTAATCATTACTTTTCTCATGAATTGTCTTTTTTTGTGCGCTTTTTTCAATAGCATTATTGGGGTAGTTTTATTTTTGTCATAATGAAATTACTCTGACCCTTAATAACCTTTGTTTTAAGTGTTTTCTTGTGACTTCATATGTGTCCTTTTTGTGTTGAAGATCTTGCGAAGCTGAATCTTTGGGTTAGAATTTGTTCCTACATTTGTTGTTGTTATGTAGTTTAAATTATTAGGATATATGGTAAGACCTTAGTGATTTCCAAGATTTCCTTTCCCCAGAAAACAATTTATCTTTGCCTATGTTGAATGCACATCAGCATTAATGACCTAATGACCATAAAAATATAATTCTAAGTCTAGAATCGTAAGTTTTTCAGAGTGATAACTGGTGGGCATATCTGTTGCTCTTTTTGCCTGGCCTAGATGAATGTCGAACTTTGTTCATGTTGTCTCTTGAATATCTTTATACAGTGGGAATTTAGACCATCTCCAAAGGCATGGAAAGAACCTTATCAAATGGGCATGACAAACGGTCTCCGATGTATGTCACTGGTCTAATCATTTCCTACTGTGGTGGTTTGATACCATAAATATTAGAAAATGATCAAATGTGGCAGAGAAGTACCTTGGATACATTTTGCATGGAATATAATGTTTTACATATACAAGCAACTATATTTAACTCTCATCTTGGATGAGTAATGGCTTCTTAAAATTGAACATTGATATTTTCTGATATCAATTTGTAATACATAAATATAGATAGGGTAAAATTCAGAAGGTCCTTTTGGCAGATGAATTTTTATGGGGTTATCAATTTCAATCGGTAGATTAGTCATACATGTTTCAACGACTTGGGTATTAAAATATATTCATTCAAGAAGAGAACTTTGTTGCAGGTTTTATCATGAGAAGTAGAAGAAAAAAATTTTTTTTGTAGTTCCTACTGTGCTACTATGCCTATTAAATAATGACCCTCTTAATTTGTTATATTTGAAGTAGTCACTGCTGTAATTATATGAATAAAAAATAGCTTAAAATGAAATGAAATGATTTAAACTAATACTTGGAATGATGAAATCAAATTTAAAATGATGTAATATTACCTTAAATGACTTAAAGAAATAAAAGTAAATGACTAATAGCTATTAGAAATTAATTACTATTGTAATATGTCACAAATATTGTAACTTGTGAATATTTGCATCCATAAAATGTCAAGATACATGTTTTTAGCTTGATATAAAAATAAGGGGATCTATTCTCAACATCTCCATAGCCCAACAATCTTTTCAAGCTGTAAAGGAAGGCAGAATTCTTTGGTCCAGTTGTTTACATCTTACATGGCCTACTGTTTACATGTTGTAATTTTGCTAGAATGCAACACATTGCACACCTGTGCACCATTCCCTTAAACAACATAACGTGACTATGTCATTTTGATGCTTGAAGCTCTAACCTGCCAAATACTGTTACTACAATACAAGGTACAATAGAGGCTCTGATAATTGCAGAGTCAGTGTAATATTTTGATTAGTTAAGTGTAAAGATGTGGAGAGGGGAAGTTCTTGAACATCGACATTGAGAATGGAGTTCTTAATATTTTATTTTTTTATATTTAAAAAAATAACTTCTGATTAGTTAGTCTGATGATAGACACATCGTTTAGTGTCATCATGGTTAATAATATATCCATCCGGCATTGGGTACAGAAAATAATACCCGTGATCACTAACCTTCACCGTATAGTTACTATACAGAATTTCATCGATAAACATTTGGGGCATTTGAACCTGTCTCTATGAATTTAGTACGGACAATCGTGATAAACAGTGCACCAAAGTCATGTGAACTTGATCCAATTCTAACATCACTGCTCCTTGAGTGCTTAGACCCAATATTACCTTCACTAACGGATGTTACTAATACATTTCTTATCCGGGGAATTTCCATCATTTTGCCATTGTAAAGCCTCTGCTAGTGAAACCATAACGATTTAAAAGAACAATGCATATAAGCAACTACATTAAATTCACTCAATTAGTACGAAACCTAGGTATTACTCTTGACAGTACTATCACACTGCACCAGCATGTCATGAACATATGCAAGGCTGCATATCTTGAGCTGAGATTCATCAACTCCACTCGCAAACATCTTTCAGTTGATGCCACTAAAATACTTGTGTGTTCATTATTACTTTCAAAACTTGGACTGTTATTAACTCAGTTATGTCTAGTTCGTCTCAATATATACTACAGAAACTTCAAAACGTTGAAAACACAGCTGCTTGGGTCATTGTTAGAGTATCACGATCAGATAACACCTCCCCACTGCTCAGTATGCTACAAATGGCTACCCATTCGATCTAGGATCAAATACAAAATGTGTTCTCTGTGCTACGTTTCACTGACGGACTCCAAAATATCTATCCGGCCTCACCCATGTGTACACACTAGCAAGATACTTACGTTCCTCTTCTGACAATCGTATGCTCATTATTCCCACTATGAAAACGAAGTAATATGGACAAGGTTCTCTTGCATATTAGGGTCTAGCAACGTGGAACGAATTACCCATTGAAATTAGACACAAATACACAGCGATCCCTTTCAAATGTGCTCTTAAAACTCACCTTTTTCGACTGCAAAAACAACCTTAAATACCTGATAACATTCAATGCCTAATATATTTTGAGCATTTTTATCTTGAATAATTTCATGGTTTTGTTTTTTTGTTTTTTGTGGTCCTATCATTTAGAGCTTCTAAATATTAGACGCTATGCAAAATCCTCATTATCATTATATATTATTATCTCATATTACCGTATTGTCAGAAACAAGGTAGATAATCGATCTAAGGAAGAATTGTTACTGAAATGGGTATGCTCCCTTGAAAATTTGTTTGTTCTTCATACTGTAGTGCATACCTGTTGAAATTGTCCTAGCGGTACATTTATAACTCTTGTTATCGATTTTTCCAGTGCCATTGATTTGATAGATCACTACAAACTTATCAATCTGATTAAAAGCAGATCTCCACTGTTCTAGGTGAAGGTCTGATTTTAATAAGACTGACAAACACATTGGTTTTTCATTACTGTGTTGGAGAATAGTGTTTATGTAAGAACATTCTCTTTGTAATATAGAAACTAGGCAAAGTTATATTATGCTCTCTGATTTTCGATATATTTAAAAAGATTATTACAAAGCTAACAAAGCAATGTAATGATGATATAGTTATGTCTCATAACATATATTACATTATAGTTATATCCCATAACATATAATACATTATTGTTATGTCTCATGACATATATTACATTATAGTTATGTCTCATAACATATATTACATTATAGTTATGTCCCATAACATACAATACATTATAGTTATGTCCCATAACATATACTACATTATAGTTATGTCCCATAACACATACTACATTATAGTTATGTCCTATAACACATATTACATTATAGCTATGTCCCATAACATACATTACATTATGGTTATGTCCCATAACATATATTACATTATAGTTATGTCCCATAACATACATTACATTATAGTTATGTTCCATAACATACAATACATTATAGTTATGTCCGATAACATACACTACATTATAATTATGTCCCATAACATATAATACATTATATTCATGTCCTATAACATATAATACATTATAGTCATGTCATATAACAACATATAATTCATTAGAGTCATGTCCCATACATTACATTATAGTTGTGTCCCATAACATGCATTACCTTCATCATATAGTTGCTAATTGTGCAGATACCGTGAGCAACCGATATCCGGAACATATAGGATGGGAAATGATTTTGCGAGAAAACATACAATTTGATTAATCGTCCTAAATCTAAAATCAATGTGCTTTAAAGAAAATTATCTAAGAAACAACGAGCAGATATATTATCGAGTCGGACAGTTTAAAATGTAGCAGCATATACTATGATGGGCATCTGTTTACTCTAAAACTCATCTGGACTAAAAAAAAATAATGTCTAGTATCACAAGCAATACAATCTTTAATTAATATTGATACCATTAAAAAGAGGAATGAATATATATCCATTTCTTTACATGTCCTACTACTACATACATGACTGGAAATGAAAGACTTTATACAATACAAGCAAATAAATTTAGGTGTCGTAAAGAAGCACTGATTACCTGATGATTACTAAACCATCCTTTTGCTATACTATTTATAACATGAGTTGCATATGAAATACAAACCTGACATCTTGTGCTATGCTATTTATAACATGGGTTCAATTTGAAATACAGACCCGGCATCTTGTGATATGCTATTTTTAACATGAGTTATATATGAAATACAGACCTGACATCATGTGCTATACTATTCATAACATGGATTGTATATGAAATACAGACCCGGCATCTTGTGATATGCTATTTATAACATGAGTTGTATATGAAATACATACCTGACATCTTGTGCTATACTATTCATAACATGGGTTGTATATAAAATACAGACCCGGCATCATGTGCTATACTATTCATAACATGGGTTGTATATAAAATACAGACCCGGCATCATGTGCTATACTATTCATAACATGGGTTGTATATAAAATACAGACCCGGCATCATGTGCTATACTATTCATAACATGGGTTGTATATCAAATACAGACCTGACATCTTGTGCTATACTATTCATAACATGGGTTGTATATAAAATACAGACCCGGCATCATGTGCTATACTATTCATAACATGGGTTGTATATAAAATACAGACCTGACATCATGTGCTATACTATTCATAACATGGATTGTATGTGAACTATAACCCTGATTCGGCATACCATCTGTGATTGTCATTAGTATTATAACAGAGGGTTTACGACATATCTTACACGTTATGAGCAAGTTGGCCTCAGATTGCATATATCATGGGTGATTTATTTAATTGACGAAAGTGCAATATATAATTTTTTTAATTGTGGGCTTTTCGAACATGATAATGTGGGCAAATGTTTTGGGAATGACAACTATATTAAAAAGTATGTTATCAAAGCAGAGAAAATTTGAATTTAGTCAATAATGTCCTTTACCTTTATTTAGGCATTCGGTGTTAGGTATTCACTGTATGATATAGATGATGATGCGTGTGAGTTCGCCTTAACAATTGTCTGGTGTGAGAAAGTGCCCCAAAAGGCATGGTGTAAAGATATTCTAATTCATGGAAATCAAATACAATATACCTCTTACACGTCACGTGAAAAGCTGACCATATTTATGTATATCTTATTTCATACAGTTTTTGTGTTACTAAAGATTTACATGCCATTGGTACTGAAATCTGTATTTATTTACATTTCTAACAAATACATACTTTTGGTGTAGGTTTTCTTAACTCTTCTTTGCAATGCGAAACGATAAAGCTGGCCAAAGCTGTCTCATCGTCTTTATCAAAGTTTGCTGCTGTAAAAATTCCATTTATTTCAATTTGTTCCATCTTTCATGAGACAGATATGGCTGTGGTGACGTCAATATCCAGCCTATAGCCATCTGCTAAAGTGTTGTGAAATATTTTACATTCTTTGGACTTTTTGTTTTCTAAACATTGTTTTATATAAATTACTTTTCATCTTTTTCAGATTTGATACAAAAATGTTACGTACAATTGTAAAATCAGATGTTTTTATATTCTTTTTGTTTAAGAGAGACAATTGTCAGTAAATACCTGCATGGTCTATCAACATTGATGTGTGCAGGTTGTCAGATTTAAAACAATAATACCTAGATATCTGATTGCTGATAATCATGTGTTTCAAGTTCATGGTTTCTTGAATATATTGTATTTTCTGTCTTGGAAAAATGGCAAGTGTTGCCATTAAAAATGGAAGGATCTGCTACAGGGAAATTTGCTTTTGTAGTAACGTGTCAACGGATAAATGAATTTATCTGGCTGGTAAGTGCATATTTTGTCATTAAAAATTACATACTCTTGTCTGATTCAACTGGGGCACAATCGGATGCTTAACAAAATTATCTTTGCAAAAGCATCTTTGACATACACATTTCTGCCTGTTACTAAGTTTTATGTTTATGTTGAGAGTTGGTATGTTTGAGGGTAGTGATGTGCATAGCCTGAGTGTCTGGAACATTGTTTGTCATTAGTTTCTGACATATATATTTTCTCAAGCACGAGAATGTAATGCATTTTGCTTCTTTCATAACCATTTTTTAAAATTAGCGAGTCAAGTTTTAAAACGTCCCTGTAAAAGTCATTGCTCATTTGGCACAGGTGCATGGACGTGAGTCACATGGGCAAGATAAAACGGCAGCTCAGGTTTACAAAAATCGCTTAGATGATTGTTCAGAAAACATTTGCGGATAGTTACATGACAACTATCTGCAATTAAGAATTAGCGTACATCCTTTTGTTATTTTATTTCTCCCCATTTTCCCCTCGGGAAACTAAATATTCTAGTTTAAGCTTGCATTCTTGCTTTAATTTTATGTCTCCCCATCAGATGTTTCTGTGTTCCTCGCACCCTCCCCGTACCCCAAAGTGCAAAGGATTATTATACCATAAAGTGTTCAGTAAACATGACGGTGTGCAGGTGTCAAAAAGCAAGTATTCAAACAATTTATTGATGTCATCATCAAGTGACATCAGTATTTTTGGATCTGTTTCCTTTCTTCTTCAGATTTTTCTGTTTACTCTTTAGCATTTCTCTTGCTTTATAAACATCAGGGCCATAAACCTAAATTGCTTAATGAGTCAAGTTCTTTAATTTATAAGTTAATTTAAGTTTCAAAACTATGAATATAAGTCTCGCTCATTTAATGATGATTATTGTGGGTAATTAGTTATTTATTCTTACACTCATTCAGAAATTCATTTCTGTTTCAACGAACTGAAAGTGTGTCAGTTGCGCTATGCAACATTTTATTTGCTCATAAATTATTCTTAAATTCAGTTGTATGTTATCAGTCGATACAAAGGCCCATTTTATCTCTCAATGTTGTTGGCTTCACTTCCATCTTTTGGACGAATGGAAAGGAACACTCGTGAGAGAATCTTGTTTAGGTCAGGTGCCGGCACTTCTTGTATTCATGGTTTTTCTTCAGATATTCTAGCAGTTTTATGTGTCCCAATGTTTTACGTTTGGTATTAAGATTTCCATGCTCTAAAACATATCTTGTGATAAATTGTTCATCCGCTTCTGTAAATCTGCTCTCTTTGACAATTTCGGTGTGTTTTCTTTATTTCCACTCCTGATTTTGTTGTTTTCTCCAAAAAAAGTTGGTTGGCTTTCAGAGTCACATTTATTTCATTTGTTTTCCAGTCATCAAAAAGACAGGAAACATCTTCTGACTCATGCTTTTGTGAAATTATTAGTTCATGTTTTATATTGTGATCTCGCAAAGTCATTGTCTAGATGCATTCAGTCAAGTCATGCTATCTTTTAGACCCTAATAAAGCCATTTGAAATGTATACCGTAAGCCACGAAATAGAAAGAATGGTCCGAAGAACCTATCTCACAATTCACAAAATGCCCTGGTTTCCCAGAAACGAAGTGTTAAATCTGACTACGAAGTTGTATATAGATCAGTCAGAGGGTATGGATTATATGTTTGACAATTCTACAACCATTAGGGTCTATACAGCATTACAAGAATAAGTACAAACATGTACCTGTTCAATCAGTATAATCCTGTGCCTGTACAGTCAGTTCAAATATGTGCATTTAAAATTAGTAGAAACGCCGTAATCAATGTTTGTTTCCATTTGATACGCTACACCACTCCTCACAAACTGCATAATACAAAACCTTCCAACGCACAATTCCAAGAATTGAAAGTGTGTGTGTGTGTGTGTGTGTGTGTGTGTGTGTGTGTGTGTAATTTGTGATTTGATTTGTTTATACTTGATTTTATAGACAAGAACAAGAACAAAAGAAACAACAAACACAACAACGCAAAGAAGAAACATTGAGCAATTTGACAAGCTGCAATGATTAGTGACCGGTGTCGGTGACACAATAAAATGACCCTTGAAGTGATTGCAGAAGTCATATGTACAAGACATGATAAACACAAGCAGATATACAATCAAGAAGTAAACTGTAAGGAAAGTTAGATCTTATTTTTAACATAATGAAAAAAGAATCAATGCAAACTTTTTATGAAAGAAATAAGTAGATGTATGAGAACATTTTTCCTATCCAGTGAAAACTTTGTTTTCCAAAATCGATGAGAAGGAAAATGAAAAGTGGCATCCAGATGTTGTGACTCATTGAGGAGAACCAGGAATACAAATGACGTTGCCTTGAACATTCCGAATTCTTGTGTTCACATAAACGTTCCCAGCGATCAAGATTCGCCTGATTCAGGACAGTTGTTCAAAGTCTAAAATATATCGCAGGTCGAAGCAAAGCTCTGCTACCAAAGTACAAGAGAAAAAAAAAAGACAGCATAAAATAGACTTTAGTGAAGAACAGACTGTGCATACATCGACAGTTTTAGAAATGACAGGATATTTAAGAAGGATTAAGAGTGCCTTGAACAATCTTTGTTACAAACTTGAAGTATATTTTAGACGCTTAAATGATGACATTTTTTAATACTTACTAAAACGTGTGCTTTATTTCTAGTTTTGGAAACATCGCAGAAATAAAATGTAGAACTTTTGCAGATTAATATAAATAAAAGTTATAGTAAATAAATTAGTTTAGAAAAATAACGTAAAGAGCATGGTTGATTAACTTTATTATTCAGAAATATTACTTTATATCAGAAATCAATAAAACAACATATGTCGTATGTAATCCATTCCTTCATGCAAATATTCTTTGTTATTTATTTGTTGTTTGCTTTTCTCAATGTACAAACATACAGTAATATTGTCTGGGCCCCTGAGTGGCCGAGTGGTCGAAAGCGCTTTCCGTTACTGATCACTGCCATCTCACCTTTGTTTGCGTGGGTTCGAGTCTCAGATTCAGCCAGAGCGGGTATGTGAGAAAGCTTGCCAGTAGCTTCTCGTGGGTCGTTGGTTCTTTACGGGGGTTTTCCCGGGTTCTTCCTCCACCATTAATACTAGCCGCCATGTATAGCATATATTGTGCTGAAAAATGGTGTTAAACCCTACAACAACAACAACAATAATATTGTCAATTTATTAATAGAAACCGACTCTGCTTTGCCGTAATAAACTTGAACTTGAACAATACTCCAGGTGTATCTATGTGCGCAGAAACATGCATTGACACGCCGTCATGCAGAACAAAGGTAGTGTGCATATACATAGCAACCTATGTCTCAGTTCTTATTAATAGCACAATTGGAAATGTGGGATTGAACTTTTTGTACAATCAAATATGGCAGATGAAGAAATCTTTGTTGCACCTGTTAATGTAATGAAACTGAAAAATAATGTGTCAATCCCAGGAGTACATCACAACCTGGAATTAAATCTTTCGTTCTGTTTTTAAAGTATGTAAGTGTAATTTTCTTTTTCGCGTTTTCTCTTCCATTTTCTCTCTCATTCGCAGTTTGAGATCGTTCAAGCAAAACACTTCAAAGTACAGCCTATTACGCAATTCATTAAACTGTGCTTATCTCGATATTGAATGTTTCTTCCGACATAAATCTTCTAAGCAAGAAACCATAATTTAATCTTTTGTATGATGTATGCTTAAGAAGACTGAGATAATTGTTGCGTGTAGGAGGGTGGGGTGGAGTAAGCTGAACTATTGGTGTGGTTGAGGCAACCTGAATTAGGTAAATTGTGATAAAGACTCTATTATAAGCGCTACTCAGAGCGATTGAAAGCGGAAAAAATATAATACCCTGGAATACCTTATTGTCACGGTCCTTAATGGTGTCATCGGTACATATTTAAACCGTTATGTTATTGCTGCGTTGCTAGAAATTGTGATGTTTCTTTGAGATTTGCTCCATATCTATTCTTATATTTTAAAAACCCTGTCCATCCAAACGCAAAGAAACTGCTTATGGCAGCTGACCCGGGGGAACAACTCTATATTATCACGGTATTTGCCTAAGAAAAGTATGATGACACGCACTTATTTTATACCCAACATAAATTTCAACGTACCGATATACGGCGGTTGTTGAAATTCTAATGCCGTATGTCTCGAGTTCCAATTTAGCATGCTGAATCACATTGATTGTGCTGAAAGTTCCAATTGGTATGATGAGTTTTTAGACTGTATCTGTTGAATTACACAGCGGTGGTGGACATCTTTTAGCGCTTGTGGGAATTTCAATTTTTATATGGTGAAATGATGTGTTGGTGTTACACACAATGTTCACTTTAACTATTCAAAATAATATTGAGTATTGAGATATATTAGTCGTGTATTCAATTATGAGGCGCCAAATACATACAAACAGCTGCCTTCGGGACATCATGCTACCTGTCTGCGACATGATGCCTTAGTGCTAGGCATCACTATCAACTGCCACACAGAAGACATCGTACCGATATGACCGAATTTTTTTTAAAGCTACGTTAAATATCCTAATCACACACGCACACACAAGCGCGCGCACACACACATACATATAATCTCATTGGACCATCTTTTGTCCGTTACTTCGCCTAATACGATGTTATTGCATGCATATTACAAAAGTAATGATTTTCATTGTTTTTCAGAGTAGAAATACTAAACATTTTGATATTTTGGAGGTAATTATGATCTGACATATTTGCGTCTTTCTTGACTACGGTTTAACATCTGTAAACAACTGATAGACGGAGTTGTTCAAAATTATTCGGGAAATCCTGTTTGCCGCGATAATACAGCGCACACGTTAATATAGCGTTAGAATATAAGTAACTGATGATTCCAAAAGTTCATAAAAGAATAATAAAATGTCATTGTCTTGCAAAGTGACAGCCAAAATCTGAAATTTTCAAAGCATTCTGCATCAAGTAAATTAAACACGGAATTCCTAAGTCTGAACTTTAGTTTCACCAGGTGACCTTGATATGTATGATACAATGTATGTGGAAAGACAATACTAGTTTAAAATGTCGGCACGGGATGAAACAATTATAGTTGAATGCTTTAAAGAATTTTGTTAAACTATTTATCCTATTCTCTTGAATGTTTTGTGGCCCATGCTTCAGGTATTAATGCTTTTGGAACACTGTAAATACCACTATTTATTTTGAACCAATGTATTTACCGCTGTTCATTTTTGAACAATGTAAATGCCTCTTTCATTTTGGAACAGTGTAAATAACGCTATTCATTTTGGAAAAAGTAGGAACATTATTCATATATTCATTTTGGAACAATATACCACTTTTCATTTTGGAACAATGTAAATATCACTATTATTTTGGAACAGTATAATTACTACTATTCATTTGGAACAATGTAAATACGTCTAATCATTTTGGAACAATGTAAATACGGCTATTCATTTTGGAACAATGTAAATACCTCTTTCATTTTGGAACAGTGTAAATACCGATTTTTATTTTGGAACAAGTAGGAACATTATTTATCTTTTCATTTTGGAACAATGAAAATACCACTATTCATTATGTAACAATGTAAATCCAGCTATTCATTTTGGAACAATATAAATATCTCTTTCATTTTGGAACAAGCAAAATAATGATATCTATTTAGGAATAATATAAATACCGCTATTTATTTACTTTAGAAACATGTCAATACCAATCCAATATTCAGTCTAACAGATGTGAGAAATGATGCATGAGTTGCAAACGAAAACCCACTTTCTTCCACAACTAGGGTCCTTGTCCATGTTTTGAAAAAACTGTGCTCGCTTAAGGACAATCCCCAATAATATCCCAAAAATGTCATGCCTGTATATCCAAAGGTATCAGAGTAAATACACTTGATTTCTAACTGAGGGAGAAACTCACAGACCCGGAAGGCATCTTACTCAATGTCATTTTACTTAGAAGTTACTACTACTACTACTACTACTACTACTACTACTACTACTACTATCATCAACACATATTGGAGTAACTATCTCACCTCGGGCCCCCACATCAAACTTTTTTGTACCGTTCCTACCCCCTTACTGTCATATTTTTCCCTGTTGGGCACGCATGACGGCCGTGCCCAACACACGACTATACCTGCGAATATGGTAGTTAAGCCACTGCCAACACAAAGTACTGAGAAAGAACTAATTTGGATCATATTCTCGCGAAATCGATTTATTTAGTGTATACCGCAGATCTCAGTTATACCTTGGTTGTGAAAACACGAAGAAAAAAAAAACCGGTGACATATCAATATTAAGGATCAAATAGCTGACAGAAGGCTTGCAGTATTTAGTCACAACCAAGAATTTAAATTTAGAGGAAAGCTGTTAGATTACTAATTATTTAAAATGTAAATTCTTTCGGCACGAGTCGAAGTCTTTTTGTAATTCCAAAAGTATTGTGTAGGAAGTTGCTGGTTTTTTTTTTAGCCATTGCTTCTGCGCAATTGTGCCTCCTTGTTTCCCACCACGCCAACGGTTTCTATGGTAAAGTGGGCACTCCCGAGTAGCTTTGGGGATTTTTACGAATAATGCGGGTGTTACACCACACGCAATGACCTAATGATCCAAAATAGTCTCGACGTGAGCAGTGTCTTAAACTCTATGGTAAGACATTTTAATATGGCCGCTATGGTTCACTTTGTAAAGTTAATATCGATATCTTGATTATACACGTTTTCAATGTCCTTAACATATGTTGCATTAGGTTTACTTTACTTTAGTTCTCCGATCATAAAATGCAACGGAAAAAGATTTTTTTTACACCTGTATGAATGCAGTGTGATTAATTCTCCCGTTTGGAATTTAATTATAGTTCTTACATCGTTTGGTACCGCAGATAAATTAGAATTATATAAGCATGCTAGGAAAAAAAAAATACAAACATAAATAACTGTATGATGTATCAAGGCTTTTCATCCTCCAAATGAATGGTACATGAATATACAATTTAATGAGAATGCAAATTGTTGCAATTAATACATATTTAATTAGATTATCCGAACATATATACTTGTTTTCTGTTTTAGAACGGAAGGTTGGAATTGAGAAGTCAAGATTAGTTTTGTCTTCTCTTCTTAGTCTAGACAAGCTGTCGAAACATGTGTAGTCACTAACCAAAAAAGAGATTTAAACCGTGAAAATTACATCTGACATAAACTATTCAAAATTTTTGAGTTGCCAAACACATTACTCAAAGTCACTGAATAATATCATTACAAAAACTCGGGAACACCTGCCTGTCTTTCCTTAGAAGTCAATATATGGCAGATGTTTATATGAAATGCATTCGTGTACAGTGATTGCAATGAAAAGGGAAGCAAATCTTGTAAATTAATCAGCTTTGTTCACAGACCTCAATATTCACTACGTTTAACAAACCAATCGGTCCCTTTCAGTTTCAATGAAATATATATATATATATATATATATATATATATATATATATATATATATATATATATATATATATATATATATATATAATTTTTGACAGAATCTGTATGAGGACTTTGCATAGCGCGTAATCTTAGAAGCTCTAAGCGCTTTAAAACATCTGTAATGATATGACTACAAAAAACAAAAACGCGAGAAAATATATATGTCAGAAACTAATGAAAAACGATGTTCCAGACACTCAGGCTATACACATCACTACCCGTAAACATAACAACTCTCAACAAAAAACATAAAACTTAGTAACATGCAGAAATGTGTTATGTCAAATATATTTTTGCAATGATAATTTTGTTAAACATTCCATTGTGCCCGAGTTGAATCAAACAAGTGTATGCAATTTTTAACGACAAAAACATTCATTTACGAGCCAGAGGGATTAATTAATCCGCCCACACCTTACTCCAGAAGCATATTTCTCTGTAGCAGATCCTTCCATTACGAATGGCAACACTTGCCATTTTTCCAAGACAGAAAATATAATTTTTCCAAGAAACCGTGAACTTGAAACACATGGTTATCAGCAATCAGAAATCTAGGTATTATTGTCTGGTAACCTGCATACGCCAATGTGGACGGACCATGCAGGTGTTTACTAAAAATTGTGTATTTAAAAAAAAAAGAATATAAAAAACATTTGATTTTACAATTGTATGTAACTATTTTTATCAAATCTGAATAAGATGAAAAGCAATTTATATAAAACAATGCTGAGAAAACGAAAAGTACAAAGAATGTAAAATATTTCACAACACTTTAATAGATGACAATAGGCTGGATATTGACGTCATCACAGCCATATCTGTCTTCATGAAAGATAGAAAAATTTAAATAAATGGATTTTTTTTTTACAGCCAGGAAGCTTTGATAAGGAAGGCGAGACAATTCTGGACAGCGTTATCTTTTCGCATTGCAAATAAGAGTTAAGGAAACCTACACCAAAAATAGGTATTTGTTAGAAATGTTAATAAATACAGATTTCAATACCTTTGAGACACACAAACTGTATGTAATAAGGTATTAATAAATATGGTCAGCTTTTCACTTGACGAGTAAGAGGTAAGGTTGATTCCATATATTTAAGTATTAACATATATATATATATATATATATATATATATATATATATATATATATATATATATATATATATATATATATATATATATATATATATATTGCATTTGATTTCCAGGAGTTAGAACGTCTTTACACCATGCCTTTTTGGGTCACTTTCTCACACCAAACAATTGTTAATGGGGACTCACACGCATCATCATCTATATCATACTGTGAATACCTGACATCGAATGCTTGAATAAAGGTAAATGACATTATTGACTGAATTCAAATTTTCAGTCCTTTGATAACATACTTTCTAATATAGCTGTTCTTCACAAAACGTTCGAATGCATCATGTTCGTCAAACCCACAATTTAAAAAGTAAGTTATATATTGTACTTTCGTCAATTAAAATAAATCAGCTATGATGTAGGTCTGTAGTTCATATACAGCCCATGTTATGAATAGTAGAGCACATGGATGGTTTAGTAATCATCAAGGAATCAGTGCTACTATAAAATACCTATTTTTATATATTGAAAAACAGAGAGACAAAGGAAAAAAATAGATAGAAAAACAAATTATTTTGTTCTTATTGCCATTACAGTTTAGATACATGATCAAGGTGAAATTTCTAGAACTTGGATGTCTCTAGTGCGAGAAAGTTTAATCTTAAATCCGAGCAAAATAGTCATGACCAGAGATATTCATCTTACATTCATAATGGATGACACAGGTTACGGACTCGTTCATTTTGCTTGTATTGTATAAAGTCTTTTAATTCCAGTCATGTAAGTAGTAGTAGAACATGTAAAGAGTCGGATATGTATTCATTCTTTTTTTTAATCTTATCAATATTAATTGAAGATTGTATTGCTTGTGATAATAGACATACGTTGTTTTAGTCCTGATGAGTTTAAGAGTAAACTGAGGTTTGACATTGTATTTGCTAATACGTTTTAAATTGTCTGAATCGATAAACGTCTGTGTGTTGTTTCTTAGAAAATGTCCGTTTCTAGCGCATTGGTTCTATATTTAGTACGATTAATCTTCTTACAAGTTTCCTCGCAAAATCATTGCACAACCTTTGTTTTCCGAATGTAATTTGCTCACGGTATCGGCACAATTAGCAACTATATGATAAAAGTAATGTATGTTATGGAACACAAATATAATGTAATATATGTTATGGGACATAACTATATCATCCTTACATCGCTTTGTTAGCGTTGCAATAATCTTTTCAAATATATTGAAAATCAGAGGGCATGCTATAGCTTTGCCTGGTTTCTATATTACAAAGATAATTTTTTAATGGTGCTGTACAACTTGGACACGTATGCACAGGGACATTTTGCTCTAATACTATCACAAAAAACCACTTTCCTCAAACACAATACTGAAACATCCAACGTGTTTGTCAATCTTATTAAAATCAGACCTTCACCTAGAATAGTGGAGATTTGCTTTTTATCAGATTGATAAGTTTGTAGTGATCTATCAAATCAATGGCACTGGAAAAATCGATAACAAGAGTTATAAATGTACTACTAGGACAATTTCAATTGGTATGCATCACAGTTTGAAGATCAAAAAAAGTATCAAGGGAGCATACTCATTTCATTAACAATACTTCCCTCGATCGATTATCTAACTTGTTTCTGATAATAATAATAATAATAATAATAATAATAATAATAATAATAATGAGGATTTTGCATAGCGCCTAATATTTAGAAGCTCTGAGCGATATACAATATCTGTAACAATAAGACTACAACCCCCCCCCCCCCCCCACAAACACCATGAAATTATTCAATATCATTTAACGTAGGAAACATTATTCGGTTTTAAGTTTGTTCTTGCAGTCGAAAAAGGTGAATTTTTAAAGAAGTCGTGAAAAGTATCACTGTGTCTTTGTGTCTAATTTCAATAGGCAATTCATTCCACGTTGATGGGTCCTGGCATGCAAAACAACGTTGTACATATTACTTCGTTTTCATAGAAGAAATAATGAGTATACGTTTGTCAGAAGAGGAGAGTAAGTATCTTGCCGATGTATACACATGGGTGAGGCCAGATAGGTATTTTTTACTGGAGTCAGTCAGTGAAAAGTATCACAGAGAACACATTTTATGTTTGTTTCTGGATCGAATGGATAGCCAGTGTAGGATACAGAACCGCGGGAATTGTGCTCTCATTGTGGAACTCTAAGAATGAAATGACAGCCGTGTTTTAAACTTTCTGAAGTTCTTAAGTTGATATTGAAACGAACCAGGCATAATTCAGTTATAATAGTCCAGTCCTTAAAGTACTAATGATCACAACTGTACAGCATCAAATGAAAGCTATTTGCGAATGTAGCTGACGCGTTTCAGCTCAAGATAGTGAGCCTTGCATATGTTCATGACATGTTGGTGCAATCTGAGAGTACTCTCTAGAGTAACACCTAGGTTTCGTACTGACTGTGTGAATTTAATGTTGGTGTTGCTGATATTTGTTGTTTGAGGTAAAGAATGTGAATGAGAAAGTCCTTGCGTTGTGATCAGCATAGCCTCATTTTTTGTCATCATTTATCTGCACCTTGTTACATGTCATCCTTGATTTCACATCCGAAATTAACCTTTCTACTCCTTCGATGCTAGCATCAACTTCAGTTGGGTGGCTAGACTTAAATACTTGGGAGAAATAGCGGGTAATTGGTGCGACACTGGGTGATGATCTATCACACTTGAGAGCGGCTGAGTGTATAGAATGAAGCGAACAGGTCCAAGAACATAGATCAACTGGGCTGGAGTGTATTCCATTTGCATATACAATTTATGTCCTGTTAACTATGTAGGACTTGAACCACTGTAAGGCTGTAGTGTGAATGCCAAATACATGCTGGTGAAGGTGAAGTAATATATCATGGTATATTGTATCAAATGCTGCAGAGAACTCAAGGAGGGTGAGGACTGTAATCTATCCACTATCCAAAGCAGAGATAATGTCATTGACTACTTTCAAAAAAGTAGTTTCAGTACTGTGGCAAGGGCGATATGAAGACTGTACATTGATAAAAAGACTGTTTGAATTGCAGTGAGATACAAGTTGGGTTAGAACAAAGTTTTCCTAAAAATTGTATATGAACAGGAAATTAGAAACTAGGCGGTAGTTCTTTAAATCGTTATGGTCAAGTGTTTATTTCGTCAGCCTAGGCGTTACAATGTCAGTTTTGAAAAATGAACAGAATTCTCCGGATGTGCGATATATATTAATGACATCAGTTAATGAATGCAATATTGCGTCTAAGCGCTTAAGCAGCAGTGATGTTGGAATTGGATCAAGTTCACATGACTTTGGTGCACTCTTCATCACGATCGTCTGTCTGCTTCTAAGGGTTGTCACTGAAATTCATTATAATAACTGTATGGTGACGATGAGTCAGTTGAAATTGTGTTGTCAAGCGTATTTGTAATCGTTTGTACTTTGTCACAGAAGAAATTTGCAAATAGGTCCGGAAGGTCTACTGGAGAAAAGGTAGTTGGAAGTGGTGTACATTTGTTCCTTGACATAAATTTCTTAGTTATCTCGAAGAGCTCTTTTCAGCGGGAACTCTTCGTGGTCTTGGTACTGTAGTGGGATAATTTGGCTAAATGGAATATGTTTGTGAAGTTCTTCTAAGCGGCTTCATAGATTTGTTTATGAATAATTAATCTGGTGGAAAGCCAAAGCCTCTCTGCTTTACAGCGGTCTTTTTTGGCAATGCTATACCACGGAAAACACTTTTGAATTTATTCTCTGCATTTGGTGGCTGGGGCAGGTTTTTCAAGCAATGAATACAGGCAGTCATTGAATTTTTCTGCTGTAGGAGGTACGAATGTTTGTTAGGTTTTCTTGGATGGCATGCATTAATTTTGTCCTATTTATGATACGCAGGTCTTTCTTAGTAGCAAACAATAGTGGCGGGCTAGGGACTGATACGTCCAGATGACATATAATGCGGAGCTGATCTGATGCAAGTTCGTGAAATAAAAGGGTGGATCGCAGAATATTATCATCAGGTCTATGAAGAATCCAGTCTAAAATGCGACCATATTTATGGGTGTGTTGCTTAACTCACTGTTTAAGGTTGAAAACATGAATTGAATATAGGACAGTGAAGTGAAAGTTGAAATATCTTAGAATAATCAGGTTGCCACCTATCGAATTCCCATGCTCAAGAAGTTTGGGAAACTGTTCGAAAAAGAGAGATTCATTTACATTGATTGCTCTACTAGAAGGAGGGGTGTAGAGGCAGACAAAATGTAATGATCTTTGCTCCAGCATGAGTGTTGTTTGGACTAGTTCAAACGATGTGTAGCATAAATTGAAGGTTGTGTTGTATTTAAGAAATTTTATCATGGAATTCTTTGTGATGACAGCAATTCCGCCTCCGCGAGAGTTGCGGGGCAACGACTTGATGGAGTAATCGGTGGGTGTTAAATCCGCGCACTTGGGCTCATCGTCTGATGTTTTTAGCCATATTTCCGTCAGGAACAAGACGTCGATTTTTTGATCGTTGTTAAAATTAACTTTTTCTGTGCACTTTTCCGGTGGTCCTAGTGATGGGGCGCTGAATAATGTAATACACAATGGTATCTCTGGGACAGTTGACACAGCGGTTGACAATTTAAGACGGATTTGCACCAGGTTATCAAAATTAACGGCCGAATTTTTTAATTGTTTAGGTGGAAAGGACGAACGGGAGATAACCGGAAATCCTCTTTCTCTACTACGCCGGCCAGCGATGAAGCAATATTTCTTTATCGCTTCCGCTTTCATTTAAGTATTGTTGAATCTAGTCCTAGTTTGTTTAGTCCTGATAACAATGGAATATCAAGAGTGAAGGAGTGGTCATTTAAACCATTTACTGAGGGTCCATCATAGCATAAACGGTTTGACTGGCGATCACGTGATATCGGTTAAATCAAGAACAACGGACGTTGTAACATTGTTGCAAGACAGCTGAGGAAAGTTCTAATTGTTCTCGTTTCCGAAACAAGTTGATGAAGAAATACATACTAACTGAACAGCCAATACATTATGAAACAGAACAATATAGCCTAAGATAGATAACAAGCACATGTATTACGAAAAATAGCTCAAAAACGGAAGAGCTGACTCAAACCATATATGCAGAGGACGTACAGAGTAAAACCATCGTCACCTGTTAATCATATGAGCTACACGAAAAATTGTAATAAACGTAGTTATCAAGTTAGCATCACCTCCACGACCCAGATCAACCTCAGTCTTTATCCGTTGATAAGATATACGACCTCTAATATTTGTTACCATTACTAATGGCTTGGCTGCTGTAATAGAATTTCAAAGTAGTCAGACCACTTATCGTGCAGTTTTCAGGTATATCGTAAAATAGCTTTATAAGACTTCCCACAAACTGATATATTATTTCACAATTTTAGAGTGGATTAGGATCACCTTTAAAAAGTAGCATCAGCTTTATTACACTGAATACAACAAATAATTGAAGCGCAGTTAAACAACGGAATTTACAAAGAGACTGCAACTACAAGAAATTGCTATAAAAGTAAAAAAACAAATAACACCTTATCACAAAACACAAGAGAACGTAGCAAGTTAATGAGTAACATATCTGGTGAGTGCATTTCTACTTATGTTATTATTCTAAGGAATTATAAACGAAGTGAAAGGAAGATCATAAGATGAGTAGGTTTTATCATTTATATAATCTCTATCAGCATTGAGCCATGATACCAATCAATTGTACAAATACAACAGACGAAAGTCAAAACACAGAAGTTAATGCTAAATTAGTAGTTACTTTGTATATGACACATTTATGTAACAACCTGTTATTGTTACCAGTATGCCAGTCTGTTGAGCACTGTATTCTTTCAAAGAAACAACAGAAGAAACATAACCGGCAAAATCATATTATTTAAAATTTCATCAATAATAATATTGGCTGCTGTACAGTCTTTGACTAGCTTGTGGTTTTGAAGTTTCTGTTTTTAGATGGAACTTTATCTTGTTTACTGTTTACATTAGTCTACATGTATCATGTGTTTGTCATTGAAAACATATTTGTATTTGCTGTTCTTGGTCAGATAGGTAAAAGGTATTACAGGAAGTAATGTGATAATATATATCCAAATCATAATTCTTGGCACATTCATGTTTGCGCTAATTAAGTTGTCTGCGTTAGAAACCTATTGATTAAGCAGCTTCTAATTTCAACGTTTTATCTGACTCAATTTACTCGTTTTATCTGACTCAATTTACTCGTTTCAATGTTCTGATAATTCTAACTCCCAAAAGGAAAATACTTTCAGATTGTTGTGATTGTGATATCTTTGTTTCATATGTTTATACGTTTTAGTATATGGCCTGTTTTTAGCTCACCCCCGTTGTAGTACTCACTCTTACGAATTGAGATAAAAGACAGGTACTATTAGACGTGTATTTTCCTCTTCGCAGTCAGGAAACGTTCTGGAATACAGTGCTTGTGTTTTATTATCCAAAGACATTCGTTTGTTGCAATATTATTACACTTACTTTCAACATAAATGTAAGTCTAGTTTCAGGGGTGTATGGGGTGTCCTGGAAGGGGGCAACACATCTGACTGGCTAGCAGTCGTGCTCCTGCAGGGATAATTCACCCACCTTTGGTTCCCAGCTTGCACTCAGATCTCAATTGTGGCTCCAAGAAGTTGTGTCATGCGCAGCGTTCACATCCCGGAAAAGCGCACGATGAGACACGTAGGACGTTCTGGTCATCTTCTGTGCCCAACTTTGTCCTCGGTCGTGTCGACGTTGTTGTGCTGATATACCCCGATGGTTTGGGCGAGAGAGTAAGGTCGATGAACTGCGATACACTTCATCATCTTGCACAAAGTCACCGCGCAAGTCATTCTTGTCACCCACCTGTTCCATTTCATCACCCGTTAAATGTCTGTAGCGACAGGCCAGCGAAATAGCAGCAGTTGTGGGTACACTGGCAGCCGTAGCCTCAATCATGCACACATACGGTTCGGGCCATTAGGGTAGTTCACCACTGACATGGAGCAGCAGTGGAGTCGGGCAGCCTCCTGAGCGACTGAGCAGTGCTCTTCAGGTATGCAATGCTCACCTGATTGGCACGGGGAAGGGGCTAGAAAAGGTGTCAAAAACATTGCCTGCTCTAAACGTCCCTAGCAACCATAATGCCTCTGGCGGGGATCCTACTGCAGCGGTCAAAAAAAAAAAAAATGAGGATGGTTCCTATCACACTTGTGGCATGGAAATATTGCACCTTAATGGGCTGAGACGATGCGGAAAGGCTGAAGATGATAACCGCCCTAATAGGAAAGAAACTTGTCGGATGCAACATGGGCATTAATGCCTTAAGCGCAGTGAGGCTGGTGTCGGCTTTGTAGTGAATGAAGTGATGATTGGAAAATTGGCTGGACCTCCCAAGGGAGTAAGCGACATACTCACAGCACCTTACCATCATCAGTTGCTATGTTGCAGCCATGACCAACCCAGATGAAGTGAATGGCAAGTTCTATGAGGATCTTCACTCCATCATTGCTGACGTTCCAATGGCAGATAAGCTCGTCATTCTTGGCGATTTCAATCCAAGAGTCACCTTGCCTGGGATGGAATGCAAGGAAAGCACGGAGTGGGTCTCTGTAACAGCAAACGTCTTATTTTGTTTCAGACTTGCTCCTTGCATAAACTGCTGAACACCAATACAGTCTTCTTCCTCCCTACCGGATGTCGTTGATGCACTCACATTCTAATCACTTGCACCTCATCGACTTCGTTATTGTCAGGTAGAGGGGCACTCAGGATGTGTTTTTGACTAAGTCCTTGTGCGGCACTGACTGCTGGACGGACCTCCTCTTCATCATTACCAAGTCCAACACCCGCATTCAGCCCAAAAGACTCTCACAACGAAAGTGGGCTCCTAAACGACTAAACATCCTGAAATGAAATGCAGCAGTACCAAAACTTCTCTCGTGGATGCCCTAGAAGAACGTCGGAAATACACCCTTCTCGACACTCAGAACGTGGAGACTGACTGTCAGCTTTCAGAGAGCTGGTGTACAGCACAGCTTCGGAAATTCTAGGACCCTCAACCAGAAGGCATCAAAACTGGTGTGATTAGAACTGCTACGAGATCAAGCTGTTGCTGAACGAGGAACAGCGCTTCCTTTAAACGTACCTCAAGTTCACCTATAGGAAAGATGCATACAACACCATACGCATAAATTTATTGCAGAAGCTCCGCCAGATGCGAGACACATGGATAATCAACAAAGCTGATGCGATCCAGTGCTATTTAGACCTGCATGACATGAAAAACCTCTACAATGCCCTGAAACAAGAGTATGGACCTACATCCTCTGGAACATTTCACCGTCCTTATCGCAGACGGGAACACACTAATTACTGACAAAGAGAGGCTGAGCACTTTGACAGCGTCCTGAATCGCCCTTTATCCATGAATGATGAAGCCAACAGTCGTCTTCTTCACTTACCCATCAACGAAGTACTGGATGACCCTCCAAACTTGCTGGAGACACAGAAAGCGATACGTTTGCTCTCCAGTGGCAAGCACATGTCCCAAACTCCCTCCGAGCTGTCTATAAGAAAGGGACACAACCCTAATAGAAATTCTTCACCAACTGTTTATTATTTTTTTTTTACTGATGTGGCAGTTAGAAATGATCCCCCAAGAATTCAAACATGCTGCTTTACTTTACCTGTATAAGGGTATAGAGAACTTCTAGGACTGCCACTACCACCAGGATATATCCTTACTCTCAATTGCAGGAAAGACACTCACCAGAATCCTATCGAACCGCGTCACTATACACTTTAACCAGGGACTATTGCAAGAAATCCAGTGTCGATTCCGAAAAGAACATGGAACCATTGACATGGTGTTTACTGCGAGGCACCCAGAAGAGAAATGTCAAGAGCAAAACACCGACCTTTTATCCATCTACGTCGACTTGACAAAGGCCTTTGATACTGTCAGCAGAGAAGGCTTGTGGAAGGTAATGACCAAGTACGGATGACCACGAAAAATTATATCCATGGTGCAGCATTTGAACGCTGCCATGCATGCAGGAGTCCAATACAACATAGAGATATATGAGCCATTCCTTGTAACTGATGGCGTCAAGCAGATTTGTGTTCGGGCACCGACACTGTTCAGTCTATTGTTCTCCACCATGATGACTAATGCTTTCAGAAGCGGAGAGGTTGGAGTCTGCATCAGATACCATAGAGATCGAAAACTATTAAATCCCAGATGGCTTCAAGCGAAAACCAAGGTCATAACGGACACCATCAGGGAGGTGTTTTTTGCTGATGACTGCGCCCACAATGCTGGCTCTTTGGTCTCACCATCAGTACCAAGAAGACAGACTAATGTCATGCATCAGCCAGCTCCTGGAAAGCCCTATGTTGAACCCAACATTACCGTCAACGGCCAAAAACGCAACATAATGAGCCGCTTCACCTACTTTGGCAGTACACTGTCACAGAGCGTTGACGACGAGGTGAACCTTCGCATTGCCAGAGCCAGCGCAAATTTCGGCAGATTGTGTGCCAACATCTGAAATAGAAGAGGCATCATCATCTAGACCAAATTTAAGGTCTACAGGGCAGTTGTGCTCCCCACACTACTTCATTGATGCGAAACGTGGACGATGTACCAACGCTACGCAAGGAAGCTGAACCACTTTCACACCACAATTGTCAGTAAAGTCGTCAACGTCAAGTGGCAGGATAAGGTTCCAGACACTTAGGTACTCGCCGAAACAGGTCTCCTCAGCACCCACACTATTCTAATGCAGTGCATGCTACGATGGGCGGGGCATGTTGTACGCATGACAGACCACCGGCTGCCTAAGAGACTCTTCTATTGCGAGCTACAGCAATGACAGCAATATCATGGAGGTAAAAAAAACGCTTTAGAGTCCATCTGTAAGCTGCATTGAAAGCATTCAACATTAACCCTGATTGATGGGATCAAACATCAAGCGATCTAGTCACTTTGAGTTCATCTGTGCACAAATGCTCCAAGTCGTACGAATCTAGCATGACATCAGCTGAAGATCTGAAGAGGTGAAGAGGCAAGCCAGAAAAGCACGTGCCATAAACCATCCTGGAGATGTCTCACTCATCCCCTGTTCCTTATGCAAACGAACATTCCGTGTAAGTGTTAGCCTCATGAGCCACTTGCACACACACAGCACTGAACCAGCCCCTCAAACATTCGGATGACTAGAGAGGCCCTCGTCGAATCGACGGACGAACGGCGAAGACTAGTTTCAATCGATATGAATGTTACATATTATGTAAAATAACCTACTTTGTTAGCAACGATTAACCATTTGCATTACGTTATTTTTGGTGTAAAACAGACAGTGAAGCAAAACTGAAGAATATTCTAAGACCAGCTAATCACCAAAAGAACATAACTTTACAAAGAAGTTGGCTCAATCTAAAGTTGTTCTAGATGGATAACTTGGACTTTATCTTTTAGGAGTTTAACAAAGCTCATGTTAAGATAGTACAATAAATCTCAATGTTGCCTTGGTGTCATATTGAAATTCTAATTAAAACAAATTTTAAAAATTTAATTACTGGTTTGGTGTCAGAAAATTTCATAGGTGATTCACCAATATACAAATATTATGATTCTGTCAGTAAAGTAAGCTTGACAAAAATAAACAGCCAAATAAATTACTGGAATAAATTTAACTCTGTGTGTGTGTGTGTGTGTGTGTGTGTGTGTGTGTGTGTGTGATCTTTTATCGTAGGTGTAACAATTTGTCAGTCCTATCGGTCATTACTCTAGAAATGACTAGTCATGTCACAATACTAAATGGCACTGAACAATAAATGAAACTAACTTTCTGAGCAAAACATTACTTAAAATTTATTTATTTATTTATATAATATATTTTAATAATTAAATAAATAATTAATTAATAATTTTATTTATTTATAATGGATGAATGTGGGTCCCCACATTGGGTATTGTCGATTTTTTTTTGGTATTTCTATAAATGTAGAATATGTCGAGCTGCTTCGTCATATGTCAGAGGCTCATATTTATTTCTACCGTCCACTCTCACGCCATGTGTTTGAAAGCGCTGTATATAAATACATCTTCTTATCAGCTTATCTGTTTGTTTGTTTGATTAGGATTTTTAACGTAGCTTTAAAAACATTTCAGCCATACCGCTACGATGTCTGCAGTGAGGTAGTTTATAGTGATATCTAGCACTGGGTTATCATACCGCAGACATGTAGCATGATGTCCCACCCAGTCACATTATCCTGACACCAGGCCGACCAGTCCTAACTCTTAATGCTGAGCGCCAAGCGAGGCAGCTGTTAGTACCATATTTTTAAGTCTTTGATATGACTCGGCCGGGTATCGAACCCACGACCTCTCGCTCCCGAGGCGGACGCTTTAACCACTAGGCCACCGGAGCGGTTATCAGCTTATCTGTGTGCCGATAAGTACCAAAATGTTAATATTACCCATTGTATTGACCAGATTCAATAAGAGCATATCGAATTGAATATGCGAAATGTGTCTTTACGCAGAGATAGCAAGCAAGCAATTATATTCAAGCAATAATTGAGCTTTTCTCATGTACGCCGAATAGACTGCAGAATTATTATTTGTTATGCAAATATCATTTAAACTTTCATATTCCGTACTGCATTAAGGTAAGAGGCCATATAATTGTATGCCCTATGAGCTAATATTGTGTGTTGCCTTTTGTAGTGTATTGGGTCACGTGGAGATGCAGCGAGAAAACCTCATATTCATCATTAGCCGTAAATCATTATGAATATTGGATAAAAAATATAATGGCTATTATTAGACAAATGTTACAGTTTAAAATCAGCTTTGGTTATTTTACATCAGGTATATATTCCCTGACAGATCTTAGAAACCAAGAAGTATCTAAAAGGCTAATCTAACTTCACGGAACTCCTCATTATGGAGTAAACATCTGCTTAAATGCTTTGTTTTTGAACGAACTAATTATATTATGATATTTAAGTTAGGAAAAGTTCGTTTTCTTTCCTCATAAAATTCAAAACTCGATACAATTTTCAAGACAAGAAATTTTGTTCATTGAACTTTTCATTAAGTCTTAATTGTTTTTGTTTTTAGTTTCTCTTAATTATGACAAATAATACAAACCAAAATTACTTTAATCAGGTGCAAAAAAGAACAAAATATAAATTTACAGCAATAGTTGAAAGAGATGTTCAGTTAACTCCTTTCTGTGATTACCTGAATGAACCTTCTTGTCAATTGCATGACACAACCGCTCCGGTGGTCTAGTGGTTAGAGGTCGTGCAATCGATCCCCGGCTGAGTCATATCAAAGACTTACAAAAAAAGGATACTAACAGCTGCCTTAGTGTTAGGACTGGTCAGCCTGGTGTAATGATAATGTGACTGGGTGGGACATCATACTACATGTATGAGGCATGATGCCCCAGTGCTAGACATCACTATAAACTGCCTCACTGCAGACATCCTAGCGATATGACTGAAGAAAATGTTAAAGTTACATTAAAAATCATTATCAAACAAACGAATCATTTGTATGACTGGTGCGATTGTGGAACTTGCATGGAAATCATAAATTATATTTCAAAGCTCCTTATGGCTACTGCCACTATAATAGACACATATGTAAACGACGTTTTGACTAAATCAATTGTGTTTGTTTTAATTCAAAATCCATTCTGTCACTCAACTCCCTGCATCTTCATAGAAGTATTGTCAACTCAGCATAATATATTCAGGGATATGCACTGTCAGTTGAATGCTTTACTTTTCAGCAATAAAGAAGGCAAACAAATATTAATTAATTGTTACTGTTACCATCAGTGGTACCATAGATATGATTTTGATAACATCTCATGACTTTAACTCTTGATCTTACCTAGGCTGGGTGGTAGTGTACCCTGAACAAGTATGAATAGGCCTTGCATTTTGGCAATTTAGATCATCCAAAAAAAGCAACAGGCTTACATTTAGTCGAAGGATATTGCTTTTGCCGTCAACTATGGACCTCACTGGATCTCAACATATTATGTCGTTTACAATTTAAATGTTTCTTACTATATCAACCGCTCCGGAAGACTAGTTTTTAGAGCCTCCGCCACGGAAACGGGAGGTCATGTGTTCAATCCCCGGCCGAATCATACCATAGACGTACAAAAATGGAACTAACAGCTGCCTTGCTTGACGCTCAGCATTACGAGGTTAGTGTTCGGACTGGTCGGCCTGGTGTCAGCATAATGTGACTGGGTGGGACATCATGCTACATGTCAGCGGCATGACACCTCAGTGCTAAACATCACTATAAACTACTTCACTGCAGACATCGTAGCGATATGAGTGAAAACGTGTTAAAGCTACACTAAACATCCTAATCAAACAAACAAATAAACAAATCCCTACTGTATCCCATGTTCTGTGATTAGAAGCTTTGCTCTTAGCTTAAAGACAAAAGAGTAATCAGAATTAATGGATATTGATCAATAATTAACATACCTATTCTTCAGCATTTCCTTATATGTAGGTGTGGGGATTGTTGTATATTATTTATACTCTGCGTAACTTGCAATGGAACCAAATATAGATGCTGATATCCCACGCCCATAACCGCCAAATGCTACCATTTCCCTGAAAATATACATATAATGAAATAATTTGTGGTCTTGTCAATCATGCAAAGCGAAATTCTAGAAACCGGCAAGAATAATAATGTTGCCAAATATGATAAAATTGAATACAATTATAATCCCATCCGTACAGACAGACGTACGACTCGATTAGTAACTTACTTGTCCTGGAGACTATAACTCAAATAAAACTGAATACTATTGAGGTATGTGAATGTGGGATAGTACATATAGTTTCGATACTACAAAATAGTAACGGTTCTTGTCTGGACAATATTACAATTGCTCTTCTCTTGAATACAGGAAATTAAATTTGTTAAGCTTTCGCAGTTGTCGATCACACTTTCTGATATCAGTGCCTTGCAAATGAAGTAAAATGTTTTCAAACTTACATTCTCCCCGATATTGTTTGTATTTCGAGGCTAGTCTGTATCATCGTTCACGTGATGCTGCTCGTAAAGGGGCACCAAATCAAAACACAGACCATCATCATTTTTCACATTGATTACAGCTCTTTACACAATACAAATCGGCACTGGAAAATAACTTGATCCACGAAAAGGTATGTACGATGAATATGAAGATAATTTTCCAATCAAATGGAAAGCATCCATTTTCAACCTCATCTAGAGGACTATTTTAAAACGTCTTGATAATTTATCCTTAACTTGTCTAAATTTATTGAATCAGTGTCTTTGGCTAATGATTGCACAGAACAACTACGAAACCGTGCAAGTGCTGTTTTAGATGATTCAAAACCCTCTTTTAATTAAATGACAAAGCGTGGTTAATTACATTTTGAGAAATAAAGTTCATTCAACGTGCTGTAAGATTGATACGATTCCCGAACGCGTATTATAAATAATTTACCGTGTTTCTGCTTGGATTATATACTTTTGAAATAATCGTACCGTAAACTTGAGGATCACGAGAGCGCTTGTGTAATTTGAATTCTGGAACTTCAGACTTCTGAGGACCATAGACAACAGCTTCTTTAACAACATCTCCGTAAATACGTCGACATCTGTCCTCATTAGCGACCAATCGTGTGACAGGTGTTTGGCCCTCAAATGAATCTAATTATTTAATCGTAATGCAGTAGCCACGATGCTGCGTCCAGGCTAATAAAGTTCAACCACGAAACCAAATCACCCAAGCAAATCGGCTGTTTCTGATCCTCTGAGCATTTATATGTTAAGCTCACACACGATTATTCAAGTTTTTCTAATTTATTTATTGTAAGACGTGTTTTATTCACTCCATCTTTCCAAGGATCATTTGCGAGCCCGTAAAGCGTTAGCATGTTAGTGTTTTAGTAAATCGCTATAAATTCAGATACCAGGCTCTCATACAAGTAACCTTATATTAATCACAGTCGACATGGTGGCATATTAGGAAAATCACTTTTCCAATTGCTTATTCCTTTGATAACGATTTGTAATATTTTCCGTCTAACCTGGACTGGAAATTGCAGTCGCTTTTATTTTCTTTAACAAAGTTCCATAGTTTTGACAAATCTCCTTCAAATCCATCGATCATAATCGCTAACATATCCACATTGTCGGCCAAGCTAAAATGAGTACAAACGACGCATCACTGAGCGGTATACCCAATGGGACACGGCCAGACTTGGCACGCTTTTATCTAACCATTTAAAACGTGACGTTTTGCTGTTGAAGCTTAGACATTATCTTTGTTTTATTAGACTTGTAGATAACATATGAGAATTTATCCCATTTATGGGGCTGCAGCATTTCTGTAGCACTGTAAATCATTTCGTACAAGAAGTTGTGTCTATACCATTGCTATATTATTATTATTATTATTATTATTATTATTATTATATATATATATATATATATATATATAATTTATGTCTTTGTTACTGTTTAATATTGCCCATTTCAATATTTTCTTTTATAAGTTTGATTACTAGTGACTGAAAATGTCAGCGACTTGAAGATTTATTTGCACAATATCACACATTGCTTTTTACGCTCATTTTTTGTCTCAATAAAGTAGCTTAATGTATACGTATTTAAAAACTTAAAAACCCATCCAACATATTTTAGCTTAGTTAACAGATCTATCCGACAATTTTAAGGAAAATTTTGTTTAAATCCCTAATGTTTTAAATACTCCACAATTCTAGTAATATTTTCGCATTCAAAATGCTGATAAATCTTTTAAAAATACTATAAGTATTAATCTGTGACGTTTTCGCCATTTCTTAATGTAATTGTGCCCGAAATAATATTTGTTTAATTACAAAAACGGGTATTAAGTCCCTTTATGTGAAATCATTGCATGTTTCACACGAAATGTATATGCAAATAGTCACAATTACTAAAAGTTTTTATTTTCTCTGTGACGAAAAGCGATTTTGTTTTGATTCTGAATATTAGTTTGAACCATCAGGCTTACTGATAGTCATGTTTACTTTGGCTGCTTGATAGTGCTAAACAGTTTTTATATTACTGTCTATCTCTGCGATTGGTATCGCATTCTTTTCAAATGTTTTCGGTTTTGAATCTTTTCAGAAAATGAAAGAGCAATTGTGGCTCAAGATTCAGTCCCAGTGGGATATAATTATATATAACATCCATGTTTCCCCGGTTCTTGACAGTTTGATGGGAAAACTTGTGATAAGTGTTGATGACAATGAAAGGATATCCAATGAAAAGACGGAAACCGACAAAGCAAGGATGCTTCTTAAAATTTTGGAAAAGAAAGCTGACGAACATTATGACAATTTTCTTGCTGCACTGGATAAGAATGAATATGGAACAATTGCAGATGCTATTAGAAAAGCAAATATCCTGAATACCTCATTAGAAACTGGTGAGTTTTAGTGTCCAGGACACTAACTACTGTTTCATATATTAAAACGTGTAAATAGTATTACAACGTGTAAATAGTATTAAAACGTGTAAATAGTATTAAAACGTGTAAACAGTATTAAAACGTGTAACTAGTATTAAAACGTGTAAATAGTATTAAAACGTATAAATAGTATTAAACGTGTAAATAGTATTAAAGCACGTAAATATTATTAAAACGTGTAAATAGTACTAAGAGTTTAGGATCAAATAACGGTAAAAATAAAATGACAAGCTTTTCAATTTAATAAATAATTTATTTCATTGGAAAAGAAAAAGAATGGAAAAATGGAAAAAGAACATTCAGTTTTAGTATCCCAAAATAATCCGAAAATAATCCACGAATGAAATTGTAAAAGTTTAAGTAGTGATATTTTCAAGTCCGAGTCCTGTTTTAAAATACCAGATGGAAGACGACGACGCATGTTGAAGTATGTTTTGTGTTTATTTTCATTTCCTTGTAGAATCACACAATTTAGCACTCCGGTGTTGGATATCCCGAAAAAGTACAATATTTACGTATGAGCACATCAGGTATTTCCAGAGATACAAATTAATCCTTTCAAATCCAACTGAGCTAAAAAAAGTTAGCAAGGATAACTTGGCCACAACAAAAATAGTGACTTAACGTCATTTGTGAAAAACATCATCGCTAGCGAATAAATTGATATTACAATAAAATGTGATACAAACAAAAAGAATTTAAAACTGACAAACAAATATTAAATTAAAACAACTATTTATCAAATCAGATATACGTAACAATAGCCTAACACATTTCCAATTAAGGCGCGGAAACGTTTTCTGGAAAAAATGATATATGTTCTTCATGCCGTTAACCTTCGATTCTTTCTCATGATCATAATTATTACCCAAAAAATGGACAGTTATTCTATTAAGGTGAAAACCTAGCAAATTTTACTAGATAAACTATACTGAATAGATGGCACACATTGCTTCAATCGGAGACAAAATCTTGATTAGAAAGAAGGTAAAAGACGATGTACATTGTGGGTAGTTGTTGATGACTTTATTGCAATACACCAAGATGCAGCTTCATCTGAAAACTCGCTTTTCATACTTCAGTCACAAGCGAAGTATAATCTATTATGATATTGTCCGCCCGTCAGTCAGGTACTAATTTTAGCACATTAACTCAAGTTGTTCGGTATCTATAGTTACCAAACATTATCGTTGAGCTGCACGCGAGAAACATGAGTGACCCTGTCGATTTGGGGTTAAAAGCTCGATGGTGAAAGTGTCTGTGACAGAAAAAAGAGAAATGATTTCTGCAATAACTTAAGCTTTCTACCTGCGGTCACAAAGCTTTTTGGATTGCTTTACCTTGGGGGTAATGACGAACGCGATTGACCTGTGTTGACCGAGAAAATTATAACAATTTAATGCACACCTATTATTTCCACCTGAAGTATTTGAAGTATGCGCTCTGGGTGGTTTTGCACATTGGGTACGGAAGACGTTTATTGATTTTCTGATTGAAATGTCCAAGGGTTTTGCCTTCGACCGAAAAATGTAAAGTGGCTACATCTTTCAGGTATATTCATCAATTATATGTTAAATATGGGGCTGGCATTTAATATTCCATTCGTTGTGATCTTATTCAAATGAATCACATTAGTGTTATGAATCTTTTGTCATATATTAAGTAACGGTAAAAAAGAAAAAACAAAAGGTGTTTTAAAGCTTAAAAAACAATTTAATTATCAAAGTTATGAATGAAAATATGAGAGATAACAAATGTATTTTGATGTAAATCCAAAATAAAGTTCTGTGAAAGTCCTAGGTGAATGAAATGATCTGCGTAACATTTGAAAGCTGACAGATATTGGCTCGCCAAGAATCGCGACGTTGTCCGGATGGCGTCGCCCAGAATTCCAAATAATTTACAACCATCACAGAATAATAGTAGAGTCCGAACAATGAGCACTATCTTATGGCACTGAACATTCCAAACAAATGTTTTTCCTATCGAAGAATATTTCAGTACACCATACAAAACACGTCTGCAGATTTACAACAGGAACACCCAAAAAAAAACAAAACAAGGATGACTCCAAAATTGGAATGAATCGTGTTGCTCAGTTCTTACCTTATATACACATTATATTGCATTTAAACACAATATGCTTCACGTGAAATATCTTACCTCCCATGATGCCTTGAATTTGCCTATTCATGTGACCCAGATCAACCAGTGGGAAGTTACTGAACGCATCTAGAACCGTCTGACCACATCAGCCATGAAAACTTAAGACAGAGAGAGAGAAATTGAGAGAATCTAATATCACACGTTTAATATAAAAACTTGTGATAACCCCTATCAAACTATTCCACTTTTACATACTTGCTTTATCATCTATCCATTTAAATAAAATAATTAATGCTGGTTTTCACTTCGGGAAATAGAATGGGATATACTAAACTTATTTAATCCCTTCTGCAAAAAGCAGTAAGTTGACTTTTATTAAATAAACGCGTAAGTATTGCCATACATAAGCTTATCATGATGATTGCACTTTTTAGATGATACTCAACTAAACGTTCTTTGAGCAGTAACCTCTCGTCTAGTATTTTGATCATTTTTTAGGATGGACATCCTATTCCAAATACTTTTAAGCAAATGACTTTTAGAAGCACCTTAAAATTAGAGCTAATAGACGATGAGTATGCTGAAAGCTGAATAGGAAATTTTATTAATGTAGGTGGTGTTTGCAGCAAGTACATTTATGTTTCGCGATGTGTGTTAAAAGTTACTGTTATTTTTAATATAATTTCATATCGCATTGCAGATAAGAAAATGAGTAGAACACCTGCTGTACAGGAAGGATCTGCAATCAACACAACGCTTCTGTATCAAAAAGGTAGTAACATAACATATGTTATATAATATTTAATTTGCATTGCTTCTTAGCTAATTTGTTTAAAAATAACATTATTATAATAATAATTATAATAATAATAATGAGGACTTTGTTTTGCGCCTAATCGTTAGAAGCTCTAAGCGCTTTACAACATCTATAATGATATAAATACCAAAAACAGAAAAAAGAATAAGAAAAACAAACACCATGAAATTGAAAATGAAAAACGCAAACCTATTTAAGGAGGTAACAATATTAGGCCTTTAAGTTTGTTCTTGCAGGCGAGAAAGGTGAGTTTTAAAAGCACACTTGAAAGTGATCACTGTGTCTTTGTGTCTAATTTCAATGGTCAATTCATTCCACATTGCTGGGCCCTAGTATGCAAAATAACTCTGTCCGTATGATTTCATTTTCATACTGGGAATAATGCGTATATGGTTGTCAGATGAGGAGCGTAGATAACGTACTGGTGTGTATACATATGTGAGGCCGGATAGGTATGCTGGACTGGAGTCCGTCAGTGAAACGTAGCACAGAGAACAAATTGTGCGTTTGATTCTGGGTCGAATGGATTGCCGGTGTAGGGTGCATATCAGTGGTGAGGTGTGCTTTAATCGTGTTACTCTAAGGAAGATCCGAGCAGCTGTTTTGAACTTTGTAATGTTTCTGGAGTAGATATTGAGAAGAACCAAACAGAATTGAGTTACAAAATTCCAGTCTTGAAAGTACAAATGAACACACAAGTGTTCTAGTTGCATCAACTGAAAGGTATTTGCCAATGGAGATGATGCGTCTCAGCTCAAGATATGCAGCCTTGCATATGTTCATGACATGTTGGTGCTATGTGAGAGTACTGTCTACAGTAACACCTAGGTTTCGAACTGACTGTGTAAAGTTAATGTTGGTGTGGCTGATATTTATTGTTTGGGGTACAGGATGTGAATGAGAAAGTCTTTTTGTTGTGGTCTGATTGGCTCCAGTTGTATCATCATACATCTGCAACTTGTTATATGTTATCCATGATTTTTCAGAAATGCACCTCTCTACTCCATGGATTATAACATCAACTTCCGCTGCGTGGCTAAACTTGTATTTTTTATGTGTCATCAGCATACAATTGGTGCTACACTGGGTGATGTTCTATGACACTTGAGAGCAGCGGCTTAGTGTATAGAATGAAAAGAATAGTCCTAGAACAGGCCCCTGTGGTACACCACAACTAAGATTAACTGGGTTGGAGTGAATTCTATTTACAGATACAGCTTGTGTCCTGTTGAGTATGTAGGACGTGATGCACTGTAAGGCTGTATTGTGAATGCCAAATACATGCTGGAGACGGTGAAGTACGATATCATGGTTAATTGTATCAAATACTGCAGATAAATCAAGGAGAGTGAGGACTATAATCGTTCTGCTATTCAAAACAGAGAGATTGTTATTAAATACTTTCAGAAGAGTAGTTCCCGTATTGTGGCAAAGGTGATATGCTGACTGTACATTGCTACAAAGACTGTTTGAACTCAAACGAGATACCGGTTGGGTTTTAACAATGTTTCATAAGATTTTGTTTATATGAACGGGATATTAGAAACTTGGTGGAAGTTCTATAAATCGTTTTGATCAAATGTTGGTATCTTCAGCAGAGGCTTTACAATAGCAGTTTTGAAAAATGATTGAAATTCCCCGGATGAGATATAGATATTAATAAGATCAGTTAGTGTAGGCAATATTAGGTCTAAGCACTCACGTAGCAGTGATGTTTGAAACGGATCAAGTTCACATGACTTTGGTGCACTGTTCATCACGATTGTCCGTACTAAATTCATAGAGACAGGTTCAAATGCTCCTAATGATTGTAGCTGAAATTCTGTATCGTAACTTTATGTTGACGACAAGTCAATTGAAATTGTGTTGTCAAGCGTATCTCTACGGGTTTGTACCAAATATACAAGTCTAGTCATCCTGCTGAAGTTGATGTTGCCATCCAAGGAGTAGAGAGGTGAATTTCTGATGTAAAATCATAGATGACATGTAAATGAATGATGATAAAACTGAGGCAATTTTGATTACAAAGCAATGAATTTCCCGTTCACATCTTTACCTGAAACAATAAATATGAGCAACACCAACATTAAATTAACACAGTCAGTACGAAGCCTAGTTGTTGCTCTGGACAGTACTCTCACATTGCACCAAGATGTCATGAACATATGCAAGGCTACATATCTTAAACCGAGACGCATCATCTCCATTCGCAAATATATTTGAGTTCATGCCAGTAAAAACATTTATTATTAAAATCCTCCGCAAACTGCGATCATAGAATATAAACATTACATTGACATTACGATATATATCATTATAAAATTTAATACACATACAATTTTGATATCTAATAGTTTCTTGATTGTGATGTTTATGATTCATATTTTGTTGATATGTTTAAAACTACCTGATGTAAATTAAATGTTCTATGCTGTTTTGTTTTCTCTTTTTATTTTTGAAAACATGATTTCTTTTTATTAGGCTACAGCGATAATGATCACAAGCCGCTTTTTCTCTACCCCTTTATCTTTGCAATACGTTAGAGAAAACTCTCACGTCATATCAGTTGATATGGAGTACATAGATTGTATGAGTTGTAACTCGGTAAATTATCTTACCCTTAACCTAAACGCTTCCACTCAGTCGTGATTCATTTATCCTGCAGCTGCACTGATGACACATTATATTATGCTCATGACCATCGATTAGAAAAAAAAAAGTACCCTTTAGCACTTTTAATATTTTCCGGATCATGTCACCTAAATGGATCATGTAGGAATGGGGCAATCAATGGGGAAGCAATATGAATTTAAGAGCCTTAGGCAAGAATCAGGTAACGGTGTAAGAGTTAGCATGTCCTTATTTCACTGATTACAAAAACACAAACAAACAAAGACGAATTGTTGTATCAATACTATTATTACAACTGTACGCACTGTTACGACTCTATGATCATAAATTAAGTAATATAAAGATGCAAAATCAACCCATTATTTGTAAGATGTCATAATTTAATTACCAAAGTAATCGATACAAATGAGAGGGAACTTGCAGTATTTTGAAATGAATCCAAAGGAATACTGAACAGTTGCATTAAGTCTAAAATAATGTACAATTTCGCATACATTTCAGAACCCAAAATGTACTTGTCCGCCAAGTATTATGACGTTGTCAAATGACGTTGTTTAGAAATCCTTTGAATAATTCACAATAGTTCGAACATAATATTATAGCCACAGAGCGCTATTTATTTACACTGAATAATCTTAAGCAATGTTTTAAAATAATATAAAACATAAAATTTGTCAGAAGACTCAGTGTTTTAGAAGGAACACCATAGATAAGAATAATTCTAAAAAAAGGATTCAAACTGCTCAGATCTCCCCTTCCATACTCCTTCAACAGTGTTAGTTGGCTTTACTTTGCTTGCGAAGACTTAGGAAGGGGGATGTTCACATCTATTGCACGCGCGCTGGTGGCTGATAAGCCCATTAGTGACAGGCACGTCCGTCTACAGGGACTACAAGGAAACGTCTGGGTTGTGATGGGACTGCCGATGGTTCTCGGTTTCTTCTTTGCCATAGTTTTTCCTCCAAGCTGGCCCATCTGTTTTGTCCAAAACTTGCAGTAGCCAGGTGAACTGTGCTCCGTCAGCTTTCAGGGCAAGAAGCTTGTAATACTATTGTCGGAGATCGATTCAATCATGGTGAGGGTCTCTTTCAAGCAGTATTTATATCTCTTTCGAGGTGCCCCTCTATCATGGTGGCCAATGGACAGTTCGCCCTATAGTGAAATAGTTGGAAGGTGATGATCCTCCATTCTGGACACGTGTCCTACCCAGCGTAGCTGTATCTTCGTGAGCATTGGATTAACGCTGATGATCCCTGCTTGTTTTAGTACTTCAGTTTTGGTGACGAAGTCTTTCCAGCTGATGTCGAGTATTGTGAGCAGACATCACTGACGGAAGCGTTCAAAAAGGTGGAGGTGTCGGCTTAGGGTGACCCAAGATTTGGCACTGTATAGGAGTGTGGTAAGTACGACAGCTCTGTAAATGCTGATCTTTGTACCTCTCTTGAAACTGGCGTTGTACTAAACTCGTTTATAGTCTGTCTAAGGCGCTGTTTGCCTTGGTCAGTCTGATGTTTATGTCTTTGTCGATTTTGCCATCAGAGGATATTACACAGCCCAGGTAGGTGAACTGGTGGACTACATTTAGCTCTGTCCTGTCAATGCAGATACTTGGTGGCCGGCACGTTTTCTTGGATGCAGACTGGTGAAGCACCTCCGTTTTATATAAGTTGACATCAAGACCGAAGAGCTGGCAAGCTTCTGCAAAGCAGGATGTTACGTGCTGGAAAGTGGCTTTGGTGTGGTGAACAAGGGCAGGGTCATCTGCGAAAATAAGTTCTCTAATGTTTTTTCAAGGTCTCGGTGTGGGTCTGAGGTCTGCTTAAGTTGAAGAGGTTGCCATAAGTACGAAATGAGATATAAATGCCATCTTCATCATGAAGATCTTCTGTTGCCATTTGGAGCATCATAAAGTAGATTGAGATTAGTGCGGATGCTAAAATGCAGACCCGTCTCACGCCATTTACAACCGGGAAGATTGGACAGGTCTCTTTTGTTTCTGACCTGATCAAGCTGGTCTACATGCACTATGATGACCATGATGAGGAACTTGGGAGGGCAGCCAAGCTTTTCAATGATTTTACGCAGAGGAGTTCAGCTCACCGTGTCAAATGCCTTAGTTAGGTCCACAAATGTGACGTATAGTCCTTTGTTTCGTACTCGATATTTCTCCAAGGATTTGTCTAAGGACGAATTCCATGTCAATTGTTACCCTATTGGCTCTGAAGCCACATTGACTCCATGGATCATGTTCTTCTGCAATGGTGGGCACCAGTCTGTTCAGCAACACTCTAACAAGGATTTTGCTTGCAATGGAGAACAGAGATATCCCATGGTAGTTTGAGCAGTCAGACGTCTCACCCTTGTTTGTGTTCAAGGTGATGATAACCGCATCTCGTAGGTCTTGTAGAAGTTTCCCTTGCTCCCAGCAGCAAATGAAGATCTCGTGAAGTTTAATGTGTAATGCATGTTTTCATATCTCTGGTGGGATATCGAATTTTTCCGCAGCCTTTCCAGTTTTCATCTGTTCTATGGCTTTTACAGTCTCTTGCATTGTGGTTGTTTCATCTTTAGTGGCTGTTGTGGGATGTGATCAATATCAGCCTCCTGTCCTGTACGGCTTGTGCTAAAGAGGGTGTGGAAGTGTTCTGACCAGCGGTTCAGGATAGATTAACTGTCCGTGAATAGATATTGGCCATCTGCACTTCATAAAGGTCTTTGCATTTGTAATGAAGGACCATACACAGCTTTCATCGCTTCATAGAACCCTTTGTGTTCACCAGTGTCAGCATACAGCTGGGTTCTTTCTGCAAGGTTTGTCCACCATTCATGTTGTATGTCTCGGAGCCTGCATTTGTTGGAGATGCAGATACGGCGAAAGGCTGCTTATTTCTGTGGACAGGATGGTTGAGTGAGTCGGGAATATAGCGCTGATTTCTTTTGACAAGCAAGCTCTTTGATTGTTTGGTTGTTTTCATTAAAACAATCTTTGTTTTGCTTTGTACTAAATACAAGGATTTCTTTTGAGGTTTGCAGAATGGCAGCCTTGATGTGAATCCACATCTCATCCGGAGGTATATCTGACTACAAATTACGCTCTTCAAGTCTAGACTTCAAGCTCTCTTGAAATTCTGCCTTGACGTTATCACACAGAAGTTTCTTATCTGGATCTTCCTTCTTGGTGCACCTCCTTGTTGTATGGACCTGTGCTTGAAGTGGAAGTCGCGTTTGCATCTAACAAGACGATGATTTGTGTGGCACACTGCACTGGGCATCCCTCTAGTATGAATGACATATTTTATTTCCCTCCGACGTACTATGATGTAATCTATTAGGTGCCAGTGTTATGATATATGTTGCATCCAGGTCGTTTTCAGGCTGTCATTTTGCTGGAATACGGTGTTTGTGATGGTGAGCTGTAATTATGCTCAACGTTCAAGAAGAATGAGTCCATTGTCTTGGAAGACACTAGATTTGAAATCTACAAGAATGATTATTTTGTCATTCTTTCGGACGGTCTTGAGAAGTCGGCGCAGATCAGCGTAGAATGTTTAGATGGATGTTTCTGGAGTCATGGAGCATATATACTGAAGAATGTAGCATGTTGTTGGTTCCCTAACGGGAGACGCAAGGACATGGTGCGGTCGGTGTGATCAGTGGAAAGTTTTGTTAACTTTGTGGCAATTGAATCCTTAATCAATGAACCGAAACCGGAATGTCGTTTTAAATTTGTGGTTTTTCTGACCAGTTTAGGGTGTATCAAGTGCCGAGTTCTCTCCGACTTCTCTTTTCTGAAAGGCGGACTTCTCAAAATTTAGCAATGCCAATACCTAGGCGAGAGGGTTAGTGTGCGATTATTTCAGAGTGTCGTTCTAGTCAGTTTCTGTCAGTTGAGTCTAGCCTTGTTCTGATATTCAAACAAGCCAGATTTAGTCTTTTTCACGATGTGAGTTAGGTGGGGCATGTTATGTTTTTTATGTTGTCTTGACCGCTCTGGAAGATGCCCATTGGTTGCGGAATGCCAACTTGGGGGTATAAGGAGACGAGCTTAGGTTAGGCCGCCTTTTCTAGGCCCCTATCCGTGTGGAGCAAGCTAGGACGGTGACTTCGAGGAGATCATGCTTAAGTTTATTTAAAATTAGGGTTAGGTAGATGCTCATCTATGACTAAAAAGACCTTCCTTCTCTGCTATTTTGAACCATAACTTGTCGGCCACAGCCTCAGCCACTAGCGCATATGGTGCGCCCTGGTCCCGAACAATGTGGCCTAGCTATCGTATAGGAATAACTTGTGTCTACTAAGACCAACTGATCGATCTGTCTAAATGGAAAAAGCCGAAACTCTTCAACACTTTTACTAATATTTGTATTATTAGTAATTGTCAATACGCACATAAGAATATATTTATAGATTCAATGCAATTTGGCGCTTTTTAGCACCTAAAAACAGACCCTATAATGCAAACAATTTTAACCCAAGATAACACTGCTCTACAGTCAAAACTAATATATTCTGGATCACTGAGAGCGAAAATAATGCTTAAAAGCGTTGATTAGTTGTAGGTTTTTCGGAAGATAAGTGAAGGATAAAGGGAAGGGATCTCAATTTAAACGATAAATGACTAAAATACACCTTTGACTGGATCCATAAATACAGCTATGATTGGGTTTGGAAATTAGCTTCTTTTTAGGCTAAATAATGACTGATACAATCGGAACCTGGCATTGCTTCATTATATAACATGTTATTCCTAACAGTCCATCACGTTTATTTCGCTGCGATATGGGAGATCAGGAAGAGGGGTGAGTCCCACATATACTGCATCACTTGTGCAACAAATCGTCCTCAGTGGTTGAACGAAAAAAAACAATATATGCCATCTGCAGTGCCAACAGATCATATCAGCTATTGTTACTTCTACATGGTGTCTCTAGTTGGGAAAGGTGTGTCGAAGAAGAAAACGTAGACCGTTCATCATCAAAACAATCCATCAGCCATACTCTGTACCCCACGGACTATAACTGCCGGTTTATGATGCACCTGAATTATTTTCACTTGACTCAGACGAGGAAAACGAAGATACTGAAACTTCTAGTCCTGAACCATCAGTGTCACTTGACCTATAGATTCACCCATCCTCACCCTCTGAACCACATATCATAACACACGGTGAAGCGAATGATCTTGTCAAGGATTTGGAACCTGGCAGGTGTTGTTAGGGTTTCCAATTTACGTGACTGACAAAAGGATCTTGCCTCATTCTTCTTTCATGGAAGGTGATCTTGTAGCCTGTCACAACATTGATGCTGTGATGGCAGCCCTAAATATTATTTATGCTTGAGATGAGTGGAGACGTTTCATTGATTCACCAAAGATGAGTCTTAATTATGCGTTGTTGAATAATGGCAATGTTTTGCCATCAAATCCAGTGAGGCATGCAGTTGATATGAGGGAACTTATGGAGATATTTAATAACTTTGAGGTTCATAATCTATAGCGAACATCAGGTCAGCGTTGTGTTGATTTGAAGTTTCGTCTGCAGACTGGATACACCAGGTGCTGCTGTTTTCTCTGCGAATGGGATAGTCGTGCGAGAGATTCCCACTAAGTCAAGAGGGATTGGCCACTCCGATAGTCACTAGAGTCTAGGAAGAAAACTGTTCAGTGTTCACCACTTGCTGAATAAAGGAAGACAGTGCTACTACCCTTGACCATCAAGCTAGGTCTGATGAAGACCTTTATGAAGCCCGTGGACAAAATACAATCAGCCTTTAAGTACCACCGTGGAAATTGTCAAGGTTAACTGACGCTAAGATAAATGAAGATGCCTTTGTTGGTCCTCAGATACGTGAACTTCTTCGAGATGATGCACTTGACCGAGCTATGCGGGGCAAGGAAAAGACGACATGGAAAGCCATCCATTTAGTGGCAACAAATTTCCTCGGAAACATCAAGGCAGTCATCTACGGGGAGTTGGTGGAAGAATATGATCAAGGCATACTATAACTCTGGTTGCAATATGTCACACTCTCATCTAGATATTTTCCACAACACTGTTGAGCGACGAGCATGGTTAATGATTACATCTGGACATTGCAACAATGGAGAAACGCTGTCATAGCAAATGGGGAGCCCATCAATGTTTGAAAACATTTGCTGGACAGTGAAAAGACTTGCTCAATTTAATGAATAAAAGAGAAAATTCAACAAGTGCCGAATAGACAGGACTACACTAAGTGCTTATACATTCAAATCATTTGTTTTATACTTTTGTTTCATAAATTAATTTTATTAATACAACCCTTTTGCTTTTTTTTAAAGTGTTACATAAACAGCACAGGTAAAATATTTTCATGCAAAGTAATCATAAACATATTAAAATACCTAGATTTATAATTTACTTAAAACAATCCTTATATTCATAGAACAAAACTCTAAAAACTGAAATATCCTGGAGAAGCTACTGGCAAGCTTTCTCACATAACTACATTAGCCGAATCTTAGACTCGAACCCACGCAGACAGAGGTGAGATGGCTGTGATCCGTAACGAAATGAAAGATGCTATTAAGTATATATATATATATATATATATATATATATATATATATATATATATATATATATATATATATATTATGTTGTTTTCATTATAGTTTTAGTAACAGGTGAGAAACTCAAGAGTCGGGGCCCCGAATGGCCGAGTGTTTTAAAGTGCTTTCCGTTATGGATCACTGCCATCGCACCTCTGTCTGCGTGGGTTCGAGTCTAAGATTCGGCTAATGTAGTTATGTGAGAAAGCTTGCCAGTAACGTCTCGTGGGTCGGTGGTTCTTTCCGGTGGTTTTCCCGGGTTATTCCTCCACCAATAATAGTGGCCGCCATGTATAGCCTATGGTGTGTTGAAAATGAAAAACAACAACAACAACATCAAACTCAGAAAGATCCCTATTAAGTAATCATTTTTGCGAACTTCATTAATCGTGACATATGTCTAGGAGATCTCTTATAAACTTATTTATCTAAAAAATGTTTTATTTGTTATTTAAGATCTTGAAGCGGAATCATTTATATTGTTGTATTCTGTATCGATTTGGAACGGAATAAATTATTTAATATATCATAAAAAGTAAGCTCTATAAATACAAGGTGCTTGATAATATTCTTGGATGATTGTTGATGCTTCTGTTGCTATGGGGTTTAGCGCCATTTTTCAAAAGAAAGGTACGCAATATATGGTGGCCAGTTTAATTTTTCGGGAAAGAACAATGGGAAACAAAGGGGAAAACCAGCGACCCACGAGAATTCTTGGACCAAGATATTCATTTAGAAGAATAGTTCATTCAAGCAAGAACGTGTTGGATTATATTGTTCTGATTCATCAAAAGACTGTTGACGTCATTACACTTTAGACCATTCGTTAATTTGGACATTGGAGACAAAAGACTACCACACGCACATCAGCACCTTTAGAAAAGGATTACAAAAATTCCTCTAATGTTTTATAAGAAATGCATTATATATATATATATATATATATATATATATATATATATATATATATATATATATATATATATATATATCTCCCGCTACGTCTATGTAGATGATTTGAATTACAATATTAAAATGTTCTGTTTTATCCATGTCTGTACATTGTGAAGTTATTATTGTGTTACTAAAACCTTACTATCAAGTACCACATAAATAATATAATTGGCATATTGATCTTCACGTTTAATTATATTTTTAGATTTTCTCGTCTAAATTAAATAGGTTTCATATATTTTTAACACTATGGAAATGTTTGCTGCCACAACGTTTTCGATAAATATATTGTAAGGAGATCTGTTTGACACCACGTGCGATACACAACGAAGTTATATAGGTATAATTTTGTATTTACATTTAGATGACTTGAGTAAACTTGGTAGCTAGATTTTAACCTCTTCAGCTTCGATTGTTATTGGTCGGGCAATAGTATATGCTTACATTTAAATGCGATTAATACCATTATCAATGTTTTAAAAAGTTTCAAAGTTAGGTTCTGCACATGGAGGGGGTGATGGGGGACGTATTTTTTTTATAGAAATACATCAAGATCTGCTATGTGAGCTTTGGTTTTCATTCACTGTTTCCTTTTATATTCCACAAAACGATAAAATATCAATTAAGATTCTCATAATTGGAGAACACATAGGTGTATCATTGGAGACTATGCAAGCTATACAAGTTGCTATAGTTTTGTGTTTGCAGAATGTATACTTTGATCTACTGACAATTGGTTAGACTGTCGTTAGCGATTGATTTTGCATTTTCACACACCCAACTATATATGTCAAATACAAAAGTTCATTATTCATGTATATATTATGTCGCTCTTTTACAGATATAGATCAGATTCGTGCAGATCTTAAGTCTTTTTATCAGCCCATGCTTGGAATGCCAATCTCCATATTCAGTACTGATGAGCAAGTTCCGCTGGATGAATTTTGTGTCGATATTAAAATAAAGCACCAAACTGAAGTTTGCCGCACGAACAAAACAAAAGCACGGCATTTTTCTTACAACCAAATATTTGCAGATGGCAAAAGCAAGAGAACAATTTTGACAGGACAAGCGGGGAGTGGAAAATCCACATTTTGTAGGAAACTAATCAGCATTTGGTGTAAGAGTGAGCAATGTAGCAAGTGGGAATCTCGAGATAAAACCGAGAACGTTTTGCAGAAAAGTCCTGACTCTATTTCCGATGAAGAAGCACTCTCGCAGTTCAGTCTTGTGTTTTATGTCCATGCTCCCGATCTCTCAACAGATCAAACACTGACTGATCATTTGTGCAATCAGTGCAAAAATAGCGAAGCCGATAATTCAAGTAAATCAGATAAACTCCAAAGTTTTTTCGAAAAACAACCAGAGAAGATTATGATTATAATTGACGGCATGGATGAGATTTGTGACACTGTGCCTACATTCTTATCAGACTTAATTGGAAGAAAACTGTATCCAAGGATAACTGTTTTGATGGCTATGAGACAATTCAGAATATCGGAACTTAGGTTGAATACAGTACATGATTTGCTGCTAGAAATAGTGGGATTGAGCAAGACAAATGCTTTAAAGTTTGTTAACAAGATCATTGATCTAACCAAAAATCACATGTCAATGGAGAGGCTTTGTCTATCACCAGAAGAAAAGGAGGTATTTTTAACCTTTAGAAATGTACCCTTGCTTCTTTTGTTTCTCACACATATTTGGTGTGATGACCAGCGTCTTCCAACACGACGACAAGACCTGTACAAACGAATACTTGACTGTCTCATAAAGAAGTGCCTAATCAAGACAGGAAATACATACACTCCAGACATCGGAGAACACGACAACATGACAATGCAAAAAGATATGTTTTGCAAGTTGTACTTAGATAGTGCATGCGTGGCAGCATATCATTTTCTACTTGTGGAGAAAAACAGCAGAATACCAGAAGAGAGGCTGATGAGCGAACTTGGACACAATTCAAAATTTAAACTCAAGGCTCTCTTGGACTGCGGTATTCTATCACAAAAAGATGCCTTTTCACCTTTGCAAAGGTATGTTTCTATCAAATTCCTTCATTTTTCAATTCAGGAGTATCTGGCCGCCTTGTATTTAGTCAATAATAAAGACGCATTCTGTACGTTTCTTGCATCCTTGAAAGAATTAAATACAATTCACAAACATAAAAGCCTTTTTATTTTCATTTGTGGTCTGGATGAGCAGAAAGGTCACATGGCCTTCAGGAGAATTTGTGAGGTGTGTGATGAGGATCAACTTGTTATACAATTCAGGCAAGGCATAGATGATGATGGAGAGATAAAATATTCACTGCAAGGCTTGAATCTAATGTACAAGGAGTGCATGAAAGAAATGAACACTAAAGAAGGGATCGTTGAAATACCGGACATTGTTTCATTAGAGGATGAATGGTACGAAACGGAGATGTCAAGACTAAGATCACCTACTTCTAAATCTCTGTATCTGTGTTGTGTCGAATTACACAGTGACGATGCCCTGGACATGAGCAGTATGAATAACCTGACCTTTCTGTCGCTGTGCAGCGTTGATATGACGGAGAAGTGTAGTATATCTCTGTGCAATAGCATCAGTCGCTGTACAAACATGAGGACTCTGAAGCTGGAGCGGATGAGACTACATGATCATATACTTGACTTGAGATGTCTCACTAATCTGATCTCCTTGACACTGGTTGATTTTAGCCTGTCTGAGAAATGTTTATGTAGTGGTATAAGTGACTGTACTAACCTGGAGACACTAAAGCTGAAACGGATCCCACTAGATGATTATGTCAATGACTTGAGCCGTATGACTAATCTGACCTGCCTCACACTAGATACTGTAACCATGTCTCTGAATTGCAGTAAATCTCTGTGCACTAGTATCAGTAACTGTACAAATCTAAGGATGCTGCAGTTGGAAGAAATCCAGCTACATGATGGCATACTTACCTTAAGTAGATTGACAGCTCGCTTCTCTCACTCTGAAAAAGATACAAATATCTGATGAGTGTAATAAAGAGATGTTTAGCAATATCAGCAGCTGTACTCATTTGGAGAGGCTCCAGCTCGCGTTCATCTCAGTGCATAATGGTGAACTTGAATTGAACCGTGTGAAGGATCTGAGACATTTGAAGGTCTGTGATCTGGACAGTGCAGATAAAATTTACACGAGGTTTAAAACACTGTAGAAACAAGAAACGGGAATGCTATTTTGTCTATAAAGATTATAGTCGCCTGCTAAATGGAAACATTGCTTCTTTTAACAAATGGATCATGGTTTGTGAAGCCTTTGTTTCTATCCATGTAAACAATTCATAGAACAAAACAATTAAATTGAATGTATTTGCTACATTATGTTTACACAAACGGCTTTGTTTACTATTAGCTTTGATTTTGAATGACACAGTTAATACATGTAATATATCTTCCAAAGACAATCAAAAGTACACGTGTTAAGTAGTTCTGCTTCTTCCATTCAATAAGATTGTTGGAATAGTGCTCACAATGCACTCGACAGCCATAAAAGAAATTCAGTATGTTTTAGGTTTATTTCCTCTTTACCAGTACGACCTAATTTAATTTAAATATCTTTCTTCATGAATTCATTTGATTGATAACTACTTAGAACTGAAAATCTTTTAGCATAAAGATGGTTGAACTAAACAAATTAATTTCTGATGCAGATGTAAATAGTAATACATGTCGATTAACTTACCTTGTCTCAGTACGAATTATTTTTGACAAGATAAATATTTCTATGAGATTTTATTATACAAAACATTTTCTCACGCCAACACCGCGATTTAGCAAAATAAAAAAATGAAAAGCTCTGACTTATGCAAATAACGTTTGTATGCATTTTTATTTCGAAGCCTTATTAGTGCGGCGTATACTGTGATCCAGCTGTGTACGTCATATACTGTGATTGAGCTGTGTACGTCATATACAGTGATTGAGCTGTGTACGTCATATACTGTGATTCAGCTGTGTACCTCATATACTCTGATTCAGCTGTGTGCGTCATATACTCTGATTCAGCTGTGCGCGTCTTATACCGTGATTCAGCTGTGTACGTCATATACTCTGATTCAGCTGTGTATAATTTAAATTATGCTTGCAGTTCTATCTAATTTGCAGTCAGTAACGATCAAGGGAAATTTTAAGTCGCTCTAAGGGCATGTATGTGCGTTACAAAAAATATATTTATTAGGAAATTGATGAAGTGTAATATTTGCCTCTGATCTCTATTTTGGCGCAAAGCAGCACTTATGGTTTTCGCCTCTGTGTTTTGTAACGATTATCCATTCGTACATATATTTAACTCAATCTGTTTGGTAAACATTGTTTCGGCTCTGCAACTTTCATGCCATTGGCTTCCTCACAAGGTATCATTAGTACAAAAACTTATTTCATTCTTGCATAAACCACACCAGAGAGCGTCATCTTGATGTATTTTAAACATGTCATTGAACAGGAAGCTAGTAACTCCAATCTTTGGGATGTTTGTGACAAGTAATTCAAGGTAATGTTCTTTACTTGTAGAGTGTTGTTCAAGATAAGGGAATTATATTTAGCCCTTCTGACAATGTCATATTATCAACCTATTATCATTCCACTATCACATTATGACTGATGGGGATGGGGGTAGCGGAGTGGGTCTGGCTTATGTAAGTTCGGAACTTCTTTTCCCCCGGAAGAAGTAATGAAGTAGTGACGGAGATATTTGCTTTTATGTGTGGTCTGTTTGCTTCTATCTGTTCACAGCTGACAAATTTGACAAAATGTTTTCTAGCTTAACGAAATCTCATTACGTATCTGTTTGTTGACCTTAAGAATGCAATTATATGACACTGAATTGTCTTTATATCCACACTTAATTTTCTTCTCTGTCATTTGTATCAGATATGCAGAAAATAGATTTTCTTCACACAACTATTATGGTTATATACCTTTATATTTGTGAGATTAGTTCAGTGCTATTGTTAAAATTAGAGTTATTGATATTAATGCACAAGTGTCGTAATTGTTGCCTAGCTTTTAAATAGTTTAATGTATTAACATAAGTTTTAGAGTAATAACAAATCTGGCTCAAGCGACAAAGTACTTTTATTAAGAATGCTCATTCTGTTTACAAAGACACACGTTCCCTATACATTAAGGGCTTGAAATCTTTATGCGTATCAAAAAGATATATTTTAAATTCAGTTGTTATTATTAATACGGTATGCTTCACTTTGCTGATCATTATTCAAAAGGTATCAGTCTTATTTGTGTAGTTATATCACATAGAAATAGGATTAAACGATGGATGCATAGATAGACGGGCAGCAAGAGCAATGCAGACATACAGAGAGGCGGGTGGAAAGCGATATGATATTTCAATGAACTGACAATGCAAACGAAAGGCAGGACTGAACGTGCAACAAGTGGGATTCCGTACAAAGCAGTTGCGTTGAACCAAGAAGATTTTAAATAGAAAAATCTGAATGTGATTCTTCAAAATAATTACTAGAAGGTATCTTTATCGGGTTTGTTTTGTGGCATCATATTTCTAACCGATAATTAATGATTGTTGAATAAAGCGTTAAAGAAGGGGATTAGTTTAATTGATACTGGTAGAGTTTTGAATGGAGAATCTCATCAGGGCATTGTTAATATTATATTGCATTAGCTATCGAAAAGAGGTAATATGCGCTAGTGGTGTGAGGGCGAATATGCTGTATTAAATTCTTTCCCGGAATGAAGGTTCACGGAGCTCGTCTGATGATATTTGCAATGTTTGTGTTTGTAACTGTAGAAAATTAAAACTTTAGAAAGTTTTCAATCTTAGAAATCTCACTGTTTTCTTTTGCGCAATTGTTATCATGATACAGACATATACATAATATTGTGTAATTTTCTTTCAAGCACTATAATTCTAACCTTTTACTATACCAGTAACACGTTTGTGTATAGATAGTAGATTTGTATCAAGCTATATTTTATGTACCCTTGTATTTCTTCTCAGAATAGTAGAACGTTATATTTATGATAGGAGTTCCATTTCATAATATTTGCAAAGTTTTGTGTTTGTACTAGAAGAAGAATAATTTCCAAAGAATTACAATGTTGAAAGAAATCATATTATTGTTTTACATAATGCAGATATTTTAAAAACTACTGAATGATTCTCTTTTAGGTTGAAAATAAGACAATTATAATAGTACTATGCCAGAAGCACGTTTGTACAAAGATTGTAGATCGGTATCAAGTTATGCTTGATTCAAACTTTGTATATGTACTTTTATATTTATTTTGGAATTAATACATGGTTAGGGGTATGGAGCTCACTTCTTTTGCACAAATATACTGTATTTATTGTTGCTTTGTGAATACGTTTTTTGTAGAGTTAAGTTTGGTGCACTACGATTTTATATGACAATGCATTCTTCTTAACTACCAATTGTAGAGAAAGGGACATAATGCAGCTTTTGATTTTCTTCTCAGTTTGCAAATTAATTCAAATACAAAATTTAATTTAGATGAACAACGTCTATGCTAAGAATATAATACTTGATCAAATACGTCCCAATCTACCACATAGAGCTTGTGTTATCAATGTTTAAAATTGTTTAAAAAATTACTTTTTCCTTTCATAATGATACGCAATACCTTAGATTTAAAATTTAAATGTGATATGAACATTCTGGCAGCTTATCCAACCAAATCTGAAATGCATGGAGCAAGGAAATGGTGGACGTATTTTATATACTATATATTACATTACTTCGTATGCCATATTTGTTTGTAAAAGTTTCTGTCATTCCTAAGTGGTAATTATTTTCTACCAAAATCATTAATATTACCCTTATTGTGTTTATATTGCATGTACGATTTCCATTTTGGGTTGAAGCAGTTTAATTTATCTAATTTCCTGAGCGTTTAATCTCAAATATAAATCACGTAGGAAACTGAGTTTTGATATTTATGTTTCTTAACGTTTATATATCGCATCTTTTAGTTCTTGTGTACTTCTTTCGTGATGCTCTGCATTAGGTTTTACATAACGCTATGTACTGAAATAACACTCTATTCGTCAATCTTAAAACAATAAACAAATTCATGTGTCTTGTGTAAATAACCTTATGGTGGCACTGAGTGACTGTTTTGTTTTAAGGACACTCAATAATTTTGTTTCATCACAGTGTTATATGAAAATCACACCATATGTCGGATATGTTGACTTGTGTTTGAGAGGCACCTGTTTTCAACTAACGTTCAAATAACACTCCCAAATCCAGATTCCACTATTGCTTTGTTATATGCTAGATGCACACAACTGTGTTATCCTGCCTATATACTGCGATTGTTCTATTTTGTCTACACCATACATCATCTAATACGTGTCAGTTATATTCTGTTACATCCTAGCATTTAAAACTAGATTATAAATTACGTGTAACACTTTTTCTTAATTTCTGAAGAAAAAAACCCCATTTGAATTGCTATTATAAATGTGCATGTTTTGTTTTCAAGTTTTGACAACTGTGACATTTTGGTAGATACATTTCTCATTCATTTTTTGAAGAATCAGAGGTATTTAAATGTTTCAACCTCTGTTATGTTGAACAGTTTGGTTTCCTCAATATTAAAAGCTTTCATTTATATGCGTAAGTAAATGGATTATCAACAACTTGAAAAAGAAATAGGATTAAATGTCCTAGAAAAAAAAAACATCACAGTGAACATATGGCACACAAAAAGTAGGAATCAGCACCTCAACAATCAATGACACACACAAAACAGTACCTGGCAGAACAATGGCAAAATTCAAATTTGCAGTAAATATTATATCAATATCGTAATATGAACACTCAGTATCAGATATTATTATTTGTTTGTTATGATATTAAATTCCTAAAATTTCACCCCATGATCTTAACAAACCACCAACGTATCGGTTTATGATTTTAAACGAAGTAAGTGAATTTGG